>JAJHUR010117369.1:0-16288 GCA_027495735.1 Lutjanus campechanus | reverse complement strand
CACACACACACACACACCCTGCATTATTAACAGCCGATCAATCAGCCTTACCTTCATCGATCTCCAGCTCTTCTCCTCCTCTTCTTGTCTGCTCCCTTTTCCCCCCAGAATCCCCTCTTCTTCCTCTTCTCCCGATCCACTGATGGAGGAGTTAAATCACAACCAGAAAGGCTTTAAAAACGGACGCTTATCCCAACTCCTGGTCTCCTCTCCTGCGCGACTCCTCTCCCATCCACACAGCCAGAGAGAGGGATGCTATCTTGGTAGTTTTCTGGGGCTGAATAAACCGGAGTGTGTGTGTGTGTGTATGTGTGTGTATATGTGTGTGTGTGTGTGTGTGTGTGTGTGTGTGTGGGACCGGACAGCAGCAGCAGAAGAAGAAGCGGAATTACTGGAACAGACGTGCGCGCAATCAAGCAGAAGCAAAAAATCCAGGTGCCGGTGGTCTCACCGTGCAAACCCACCACAAGCGCTCACGTACACATAGATCCTCACACCAGAAGGGGTGGGTGGGTGGATGGAGGGGGTCAGGAAAAACTCCTATTAGCCTCCCATTCGCCTCCCAAAGCCCAATTAACGCGACTCCAATAGCGGATTTAAAGTAGCAGGGACGTGAGAGGTCGTGCCATCCGTGGAAATGCGCCGTTTCATGCGAGCGCAGTCCTCAGGGAGATATCCAGAGCGAGCTGAAGCGGAGAAAAGTGATGCTGGGAGTCTAAATACTGTTAATTCCGATGTGGTTCATCTCAAGTCCCTGGAAAAATCCGTGCGCAGCTCCGGATTTGCGCCTCAAAAACCCAAAGAAACTACACCCAGCAGCACCGAGGGTGTCCTTGAGTGAGAATAACCTCTTCACTTATCCAGGCATCCGTTTTACTGCTCTGTTCCCCCAAAAGCACACGCAGATATTCCTCCAGGTAGGGCCCGATTAACAAATAAAACAATTTCAATCCAGAGATATTCCGGTAATGTGCGCGTTCTTCTGCACGCGGGGATTGAAGCTCTTTTTCTTTCCTCCCAAAACCCGAGGAAAAGAGATGAAATCCCGGTCCTGTAGGCTCGAAGCGGGTCCGGGCGGTGTCCAGCTCCGTCCTCCGTGCTCAACAATAAATCACACAGCTGACAGCCGACTCCGGTAATCCACCGAGGAGCTCCGGGAACTGTTTTTAGAGAAGAAAAATACAGTTTTGAGTTAAATTAATGAGTGTAGCTGCTCTCAATAAGACAACATCTCGGTTAACATCTCTGAGTGGAGTGGAGGTGGAGGCTGCAGCAGGCTGCATACCGAAACTCGCCTATTTTTAGAGGAAAAAAAAAAAACCAGCCCACCGGTTGGAGACCGCGGTAATCCTCACCGAGGCTCCGAAACGTCACACTGACGGTCAGACTCCCTCCTCTGTCCGGTTAATTCCTCCGCTCCGTCCCTCTCTGTCTGATCCTTTGTCTCACTGACAGCTGCTGTCGCTGCTGTCGGGGACAGACTCAGTTTTTTTTTTCTTTCTGACCGTTAAAGTTTAAATTTCAGCTGCAGATTCCAGCGCGTGCTTCCCGCCGGTTGGAGGCGGCTGTAGGCGCACGTGGCCGACTGACTGACTGGCAGAGAAGGGGGCGACTGTGCACGAGAGGCTGCGCGAGGGGTTCGAACAAAAAGACACACCCATACAGCATCTATCTATCTATCGTCGATAGATAGATAGATAGATAGATAGATAGATAGATAGATAGATAGATAGATAGACAGACTATCAGCATCACGCCTTTTCCAAGTTTTATGAGAATTGCTTATAAACATGATTTTGAACTGATGACACATTACAGAAATATGGTTGAATTCTAGAACTGCAACAATTAATCGATTATTGGTTGTTTACTAAAATGATCGCCAACTATTTTGGTAATTTATTACTCTTATTGTGTACTTTTATTAAGGAAAAAAATAAAAAATTCTCTGATTTCTGCTTCCTAAATGTAAATAATTTCTTGTTTCTTTACACTTTTATGACAGTAAAGTGAATCTTTGGTTTGTGAGTAAAACAAGACATTTGAAAACAAACAACTATTAATCAACTAATTGAGAAAATAATCAGTCGATTAATTGACTGTGAAAATAATCGTTAGTTGCAGCCTCATTAAATGCAATAGATGTGTATATGTTTTTATCTGTGATTGGTGTTCATAGTACATTTTCCATCAGTGCTTTTCAAACGTTTTTGTGCTTAAGACACACAAAGATCTCAAAACACAACCGTACTCAAATCCATATAACCGATAGAGGCAAGAAGTAGGCAACTAGCCAATCAGAGGCAGAGAGGTAGTCCCATTTCCTAGCTTTGGACACCTGACCAACAACAGGCTACACCCTCCAACAACAACACATCTGGCTGCACCTAGATGAACAAACACTCACTCGTGGGCAGCCTGCTCCCGCAAACCAGACCTACATGACTGCTCATTTGGAAACTTTCTCTTACGTTAGGGAAAAAAGTTCAGTGAAATGTGTTTGATTGCACTGCACAGGTTCATATATAGTCGATATCTAGAAAGTGTGGAGAGGACAGATTCTGTCCATTGAATTCTGCCAAATAAAATGAACATTTGGTTATGCATATCCCATATATACAGAAGCTGAGAACGTCCGTGTTCGCAATACATTTTAATGCAGTTATGTCAAAATTAAGAGTTAATTACTTTGTTATCTTAAGGACTAATAACCTATTATCATGAGAAAACAAATGTTTGTTTCCTCTAATTACTTATAATGTTCATCAGAGATCAGGAGAGCCCCACCAGCGTGCACAGATGGCATCTTGACAACTGTAGCAACTGATTTAAGATTAAAATGTCAGATCAAGGAAAACCCACTACTGATCAACACATCAAACTGTTCAAAGTCTCAATAAAAGTCCACGTTCACAGTCGACAGGTGCCTGGAGGCTGTGTGGAGATACTGTAGGCGTCACTATGTACAGCGGGAGTCTCACAACAAACTGGATAGCCTTAATAATGTCTTATAACTTCAGCAGACAAAACTACATAGACTAATTATCCCTCGACTTACTCTTCAGTTCTGAATCTTTATGAAAAGTTGTTTTCACATAATAAATTATCCTGTTAGCATGAGGAATGAAAATATATGGGATAAACTAACCTGTAATCACAACAAAACAAGCTTATATTGAGACAACAAAATATCTGACTTGTGAGCTCAAGATAACCATATTAAAAATATATATATATGTCTTGCAAGCACAGCCAGCAGCTTCTGTTCATAGTAGGGTTGTAAATTGTAATTTTCTTAATCGATCATTGCAAAATTAACAACCAATTAAGCGATTAATCGCAACATTAAAGTTTTGCTCATACCAAATCTTAACCAACAAAATGTTTTTAACTGAATCATGAACTTGAACTCAAATTAAGGTGGAAGTTAAGTTTTGATCATGAGATGAAATATTTCTACTCAAAGGCTCACTTACTAGGTTTCTTTTTCAGAACTGCAAAACCAACAAATGGTTTTCAACAGCGAATGGAATCAACTCTACTGCAAAACATCAGTCCCATCAGAGCTGCAACGTTTAGTGGATTAATCGAACAATTGATTCATCAGTTGCAAAATGTCTTCATAATGGATAGATCGTGTCTTTGTCGTTTTTCAAGCAAACATTTTCTGCTTCTTAAACGTGAGGATTTGTTGCTTTTGTCATTTCTGAATGAAGAGTCGTTGGGTTTTGGCCTGATGGTTGGACAAAAGAAGACATTTAAAAACGTCACATACCAGCATCGGGTATCGGTCCGATACTATCCTCACGTACTCATACTCGTACTCATAAAACTACTCCGATACCCCGCATCCGATACCACGTTACGAAAAGTAGCCGCTCGACACAAGCAAACATCTAAAGAACCAACACGACGTAAAGTTCAATGCGCTTGCTGACGCTTACCTTCTTTTTTGGTCGCGTCGTCATCATCAGCGAGAGAATCTCTGTCCTCAACATCATCCACTAATGACCGCAGAGACTTTGGAAACTGTCCATAAAATTCCATGTAAGTTCAGTTTAAAACTGAAATGAATGCACAGAGTGCACCTGTAGCCCGCAGCCAGCCGCTGTCCAGTCAGTCCCGGCGGGTGTAAAGTTGTTGAATCTGACTAATTAATCCGGAGACGAAGAAAAAACACCGCTGCCACCAGTCTGTAACCATCGTTTCTTCGTAATTAACTGCTACAACTTCTCTTTGTGTACTTAATCTTCAGTGAAACGGCCTGACAGCACAGTTCACACAACTTCACTCTTTGTGGTTCACAGCGGGGTAAACAAAACTGTTGCACATGGCACCACACTCATACCTGTCCCCCATAAACAATGGCAGGTAGGAACTAATTAGCTCTCAGACACGACGGACACGAAGAAGAAACGTAGATACCACACATGTAGCCAAATGTGTCATTAAAATACTAGTTAAAGTGCTGTAAATTATAATGAAATAATTATTATATATAACACCATCTGTAACAGTAAACTTACTTCTGTAAGTCCATAATCACGTTGTGAAATTATTATACTGAAATATATCATGTACACAGTAAACTGCACAGCTTAATCAAAAAAATCAGTAAAGTAACTTTACTACAAATAACCCAAAAATGTAATGTGTGCGGTAACTATGGTTACAGTTGTAACAGGAAACAGCAACATTTAGAAAGTGAGCATCTAATGAAAATAAAATATGTTTTTAAAGTTACTGTCAGAACTTTAATGGCATTATTAAGTACTTGTATCTGTACTCGGTATCGGCAAGTACCCGAATGTAAGTACTTGTACTTGTACTCAGTCTGAAAAAAAGTGGTATCGGTGCATCCCTACTTAAATGAAAATATGTGTAGCATGGTCATAAAAATAATCAGTGATGTATTTCAGATGTTTCTTAATGACCGATTAATCGGTCATTGATTAATTGTTATCATCCCTAGTTCATACACATACTTAACATTCAATTTTTTTAATTTGGTGTAACAACAGTGCTTTAATATAATTTCTGTATTTTTCCATCGTCATCAAATGTGCAAGCTCAGTTTGCGACAAAGGGAAGGACCCTTTTTTTTTTTTGCTTTTAATAAAATTTAAAAAAAAATAAAATAATGAAAAGTCTTTTTATCTGGTGTTTACCCTCCAGGAGGACTCTGCATGGTACAACAGCCATGTGGGAGCCCTCTGCGCCCCTGAGAAGTAGTTCTTTTCATGGCTTGTAACTTATCTATTAATCAATTATTTATTAACCATTATTAAAGCCATTACTCACAACCATTTATAAAGGGTGGCTTACTAGAAAGTGGTACCAATAGATATAAAGTCGTTTCCTTTAAAATAAAAAGAACTTTAGGTTAAGATCACATGGGGGTTTGCTGTATCAGAAACTGAAATATGTGCTCAGTGTGTGTGAAAGGAAGTTAGTACATACACAGGTGCTTTTTGATGAGGAAAGAAAGTACTGAGAGTCAAGTGTAGGAGAGTGCCACTGTGTCTGAAGTGAATGTGAAGAGTGATGGAGTGTCTTCTCAGTGCAGCAGGAAATGTCGAGAGTAGTAAGTAGCAAAGGAGAGGTGTCATATTTTCTGACAAGTCAGCAACCTGAACTCTCTGCAAATGTGTAGCTGCTTTATGTGGATGTTTCTAGTGTGGAGTCAGTCAGGCAGCACGCTGACATAAAAGTCATTTGCTCTGTTGTATTAAAACCTTAAATGCACTTTATTCATTTACAATATTAAAGAACTGAGCTCCTTTTCATGAAAGGCCACGAAACACATCAAGAAATAACCAGCAGCTCCGATAGAGCAGACAGTAATGTTAGCCAAAGCAGGTCGCTACATTTATTGTACAATAATTGACCCTAACGCCATTAAAGGGATAGTTTACCCCAAAAATGAAAATTCAGTCATTATCTACTCACCCTCATGCTGATTGAAGGTCAGGTTTAGTTT
Organism: Lutjanus campechanus; assembly: GCA_027495735.1. Classification (NCBI taxonomy): domain Eukaryota; kingdom Metazoa; phylum Chordata; class Actinopteri; order Lutjaniformes; family Lutjanidae; genus Lutjanus; species Lutjanus campechanus. The sequence goes on along the minus strand of JAJHUR010117369.1, from coordinate 10,308 downwards.
TTTTAGTCCACAAGGCACTGCTGGAGTTTCACAGTTTCCCAAACAATTGAAGTGAATGCTGGCCAGTTTTTACACATAAAAAACAACGGAATAAAAACATAAAATACCTCCATACTGCTCGTCTGGTGTAATCCAAGTCTCCTAAAGCCCCAACATGCCAAGCTGACTAAAAAAATGTTATTTACACCATATTTTCAGCCTGAATCTTCGCCGTAGATCTTTAGCTTGGAGCCACGTTCACGTTCACATGCACACTGTCTGAACTGGCTGTGTGGTGCGACGGTGTGCAAACAGCATGTCAGGAATTTAGAAGACTTGGATTAAACCAACACTGTTTTCATGTGAAACTCCAGCAGTGTTTTACAGTCAGTCGGCATGAGGGTGAGTAGATAATGACTGAAAGCAAAAGAACATTATAACATAGCATAACTTAACATAATAGTCTCTTGATTACATTCAAATGCAGCTGTGTTACATCAGTGATTTACTTTCAATGGTGAAATCCTGTGATGATCAGTAGACAATAAGGAAAATCATGGGACGCTGTATGAACACATTTTAAGCTGTTTGCGTGTCACTTCACACCCTTTTGTTGGTGCATTTTATGTGTTTTGGATGTGGTAACAAAAATCATCATGGTTCTTCATGGTGATCTTTGTCATGGTTAACTTTGTGACTTTGTTTGGGTGTAGGCACCAAAACTACTTGGTTAGGTTTGGGGAAAGGTTCATGGTTTGGGTTAAAATAAGTACGTTAGTTGTGTAACTTGAGTTAAATTATGTACGTGACACATACATCAGTCCACTGTAACTGACCACATGATGAAATGTTAGACTTTAGTGTCATGGAGAGAATATCACGCAGCTGTCAGCCGAGGAGTATTAGATGAAACCACGGATGAAGTGAGCTGTAATTCATGTGGCACTAAGCGATATAGGTGAATGGACACAAATAGTTCGTGTTTTGAATGATTTCATTCACTTGCTTGTACTGAGCAAATGAAACCACTTTCAAAACATTAGTCTGAAGAAAAGTCGCACTGCAGGCAGAGGTCGAGCTCGTCTAATAAGCTTCCATTTCCTGCAGGCATTGTGGGAGCAGCACAAGCTGGCCAAGTTCAACGAGCTGGCTGACTTGATAATGTTTCTTTGCAAACACATCACAAATAAAGACACAAAGTCAGAACAGTGAATGATGAATGAAGGGATGTTTTGCTGCCTTTTCATCTTCACTACTTTACGTTAGCTAGCTACTGTACAGCATCAACTAGAAAAACTCATTTCATTCACTGTTCTCAGTGGCTACCAGCAGGTACTGTAACTTTTCACGTGGAATATTTTCTAGCAGACGCCTCAATGCTTGAATTGAAATCGTGAAGCAATCAACACCTTAAATGTCAACATGACAACTTTGACGTGACTTGATGCTTAAGTGCTTAAAAAGTCCACGTGAGTTTTCTTTTTTCCTCATAGTGATCAAGTCTTGTTCACGACACCTACGGACATGAGTTAAGTACGTACGCAAATTAACTTGAGTACACCAGGTAAAACAAGTCAACGATGACCCATCCATCCACAGCCCCTCCTCCATACGCGGACTCTGTTGCTCTTTATACTACATCAGCCAAAAGCTTTCATATCCTGCAGGCACTGTACGTGTAGGACAAGCTCGCCAGGTGACATTCCTACGTAAAATGACACATCGTCTGCATAAGTCAGCACATGGCATGAAATGTCAGACAAAAAGCAAATAAAGTGTTGTGATAACGTGCAAAATAACTTGAGATATTGGTGCATTGTTCACACACAGACTGCGTTGGTTGATGAAGAGGTGGATAAGTGATCACCTTCTCAGATCGTGCTGCTGATCAAAACAACAACTGATGATCGAGACCACTGCTGATGACTTTCAGTGCTCTTGCATGTGCTGTATAAAGTGGATACTGTGGGAACAATTTAAAATGTTTTTTAAGCCTGCAACCATTATTTTTATTATCGATTAACTGGATGATTATTCCCACAATTAATCTATTAATCATTTTCTCTATTAAATGTGAAAAAATGTTCATCACAAATTCCCAGATCTCAAAAGATATGTTTTTTTCCAACCAACAGTCCAAAACCAAACACTCTTCATTTACCAAACCAAACACTCTTCATTTACCAAACCAAACACTCTTCATTTACCAAACCAAACACTCTTCATTTACTGTCATAAATGATGATTTAAAAAAGTAGCAAAATTCAGTTTTGGCATGAAAAATTACGATTATGGAAACAGTTGGCAATCAGTCTTCTTTTGACCAAGTAATCATTACAGCTCTAATGTTTTTAAGTCCTCCATCTGCAGAGACTTTGGCACTGGCATGATGCAAAAACAAAAAAGATGCCAAACCCCACTGGTAAAAGTTAGCATTGAATTAAGTTTGAAAGAAAATAAGCCAGTACAGCATTTCCTTGTCATTATTTACAAGGGTACAATAGTTGTGTATAAACCTATAAATTAAAACATATTAAATATATACTTGAACACGAACGTTGTGCTTTGCTGCGTTCATCTTGTGCTTGTTGTCGTGTTACCTGTACTGCGTGTAATTTTAGCTTTAACTAGCATGAAGTGAAAAGAGACACGTCTACTTTATTTTAGAGTCGTTCCTTTGAACAATGTCTTAGCTTCAAGCAACAATCCATTCTTGTCTGAATTCTTATTTTTGCACTCAATACTTTGTTTATTTAGGCTTTTAATATTTTTCCAGCACCATCTGCACAACACAAATAAAACACTCATCTGTTTATAAGATGTGAAAAACCGATTTTAACTTTTAGATATCAAAGCCAAGACAATTATGACATATTTTTTAGGCAAAATGCAGGAGAACTAGGTGAAATGCAACAGGAAAAGACAGGAAAGGTGAATTTTTTACACGTCTGTCAGTTCATATTTGCAGTGACTGACATGAGGATGGATGGAAGTAAAGTGGAAGAAGAAGAGTAGGTAAGTAGAAGAGGGTAAAGCAGGAAGGAAAGGGTTTCGGTGGCATGAGGGGTGGCTGCTGTTGCCGATGCGGTCGTGAATTAGAATTAGCAGCGTCAGGGGAGTGTCGGACGTGGGCTGAATGTTGAATATTGTAACGCTGTGTAAGTGGAAACGTGCTTTGCATCTCTCAGTCTTAAACGCCAATACTGTTAACCTGAGGGAGGTGATGGATGGTGATGGAAGACAAATGAATAGCCATGATGGATGAGTTGTGACTTGAGTTGTAAACGTAGCGATGGGAAATATGGAGAGCCCCTCCACCATGACACACACATGCCTAAATGAACCATGCTGTACACACACACACACACACACACACACACACACACACACACACACAAACTTTTACACTGCAGCATAAAACTAACGACACAAAAGATGAGTCACGTTCAGAAAATTTGACTTGGTAATAAAGACGAGAAATGGTTTAAAGGATTGCTTCCTTACATGCAGACACACACACACACACAGTGCATGTATGGATTTATAGATTAATATAAGATCCTGGCCAGACAGTGAATAATTATGTTCAAGTAATGAAATATACGAAAGAGAGCCAGATATCAAATCTGTTACACACTCACACACACACACACACACACACACACACACACACACACACACACACACACACACACACACACACACACACACACATGCAGACACACTATAATCTCTGACCTACATGCACACATGTTACAACAAATGCATAGATTAGACATGATAGATTGATCCGGTGGATTGAAAATATGAGGAGAGGCTGGTGGATGTCAAGGCCCACCCACAGATACCTCCAACACACACACACACACACACACGTACACACACTCACACAGACGGTCTGATCAGGTTTAATCCCCATATGGGAAGATTTTTGTGGCTGATGATTCGGTACTGAACTGTATTAAACCCTCTGAAATAATGTGCTATTAAGACCCAGGAGAGAACGCTGAATTTTCATTTCATAAAAACACCGCAGCAGCTGATTTCGCTGATAAAATGAACAAGCGAACGGGGGGAAATGACCCGCTGTGGTGCTGTTGAAATGAAAGCCTCTATAATCTTTAGGCATAATGGCACAGAATTGAAAACCACTGGTCTGCTGTTTGTGGGGAGATAATAGGGGTGAGAGCTCTGCTGGTACAAGAGCCACGTTTTTCAGTCCAAATAAAATCAATTCAGCTGATGATTGCCATCAAATTATCTACTTTAGTGCTGCAGGAAAATTTTGGAAAGAGATATCCTGCGTGCTCCACACACGGTAATCAGAACGTCGGGGCTGTGCCATGCAAAATATATCAAATCCAGAGCTACAATCGAGGGAATGTTTTGGCAGAGATGATTGGTTTTCAATCACAACATATTTATCAGAATACAATACTGCAATTATGAACAAAAAAGATGATCCAACCCAACCTGAAACCATAACTCAAAGACAAACTATGAGGGAAAAACAAAGCATAGACTCGTACAGAAATAATCCGTCTCAGTCATCATCCACGATGCACCAGAGGTCCTCTATCCATACCTGCCTATATCATTTATTATGCTCGGGATTAGGCCTGGCCGATACAGCTGAAAAGTCTATCATGATAGTGAAGTTTCATATTGATATTGAAGTGGATATCGATAATTATTGATCATGTAGCTTGTACTCGAAGGGGTGGAAGCAGCTGAGGTTTTAAAAGAAGTTTGTTGTATTACCAGTGTTGGTCAGGACGCTCTTCCTGCTGTTTGTGGCAGCAGGCCGAGCCTGATGTCTCCTCCTCAACACTTTCCTGCTCCTCCACCTCAACTGGCTCCTTTCAACATGAAGGACCTACTTTGAGCTCCCGGCGTACGATCAAGCCTGGCACCCTGTGATAGTAGTTGTTCGACCTGAAGAAACCAACTAAAACTGCCCCAACCTGTGAGCTTACCTGTCATTTTTCATCTGCACTCATTTTGTCACCGTTTTTCTGTTCATCTCACGCGTCTCTCACGCTGTTTGTCGTCTCACGTCTAACTCCACGCTGTTTCTCGTGTGTCCAGGAGAGGGGCAACCAAAAAACACACCTGTGAAATGACTGCCGCCGCCCTCGACTGCAGCACCTTGAGATATGATAGACTGTCTATGAGCAGGGGCATAGTTGTGCTTTCATGGCGATTTGCATTTAATACATTTCAATGAAAATATTGAACGACAGATCAAACTACTTTCTTATTGCTATTGACGGCACGTCTGTTGCTGATAGCTATCTGTATCATTTTATCGCCAAGGCCTACTTAACACTACTTAACACAATAACACTTATTTTACCCTTAAAGTCCAGACAAACTGTGCAACATCCGTGTTTTTACAGATGCGAGATGTGTGTGTAATAAAATCCTTCTGTTTTGTGTCAGTCTGTATGTTATCACTGCCCAAACTTAAATCAAAATGACCTTTACCTTAGCTAAAAAGTAATTTTACCCCACAGATTAATTCACCGAGTTAGATGTTAAAATATTCTATCATATGTATACGCTGTTTTTTTGTTGCTGGCTTCTTTGGGCTGCTGCGTTCGCTTGCTGAGCAGCGGCTCTCACTCTCACTCATGAAATGACAAAAATCACCCCCAAAAAACAACCAAAAATGGACTCGGCCAATTGCCACGAGGTGATATAGTCGGTACAATCACCCAAACCGAACATACACACAGAATGTGCACAGTATTGATCGATGAGGGCTCACAGTGTCACATTACCGTTGTGATTTCATCTGACAGCAGACTGTCCAAGCTGACTGGCATCTGATAAGTTCATTGTTTAAGTTGGTTATCTTATTAGTTGTCTCCCACCTGAGAAATCCTGTGTTTTGCACTTTGAAAAATGTCGAAAAAATTGTAATCCATGCAGCATTTATTCAATAGACATATTCTACTGCAAATTAAAACAAATATAAATGTAATTTTTAGGAGAAATGGTTTTCCTGATTTGTCTCAGGTCTCTTTTTATTTTCTCACAAAGACCAGACATTTACTGAGAGATCTGACTCAATGATAAGATGAAAATCTGGTGGGTTTGGAGCAGGATAGTAGCTAAACGTCGCTGGCTGTAGATACTGAATCTTCTTGGCTCTGACGCTCATTTCTCCAGCATCCTTCCTTTTTAGAAATCACCCCACAAAGGTCAGGCTATGAATTTAGATGACCACTTGTCCCTGCAAAACTTCAACCAGAAGTGCAGGGTTATCTTAAAATTTCACAAAAAGCTTGAAACACAGATTTGAATCCAATTTATTCCTCTTTTTTTTTTGCCTCCAGGAAGCAAAAACACTGACAACTGTTCCCAACTATAATCACAGACGTTATTAAAAGAAACTTAACAACAATAGTTTCATCATTATTACCATAAAATATATCAACTAAATAACAAGCTGGACGAAAGGGCCAAAGACAGACAAATATTCACAATGCAATGGGAACATAATTGATTCCCAGTAATGTAATTATTTTTCCTTCACTTTTCTAATGAACTAAGTTCCAGTCATTTGCTTTTGGGACAGTATTTAATAGAAAGTTCTGCACTTTACCAAATTTTTAATTTGGCCAACAAGAGATAAAGTAACTTCCATCTCATCAGCCCCCCTCTGAGAAATCAGCTCAAACAGATGCCATCTGAATATAAACAATGTTTCCCAGCCTTCGTTATTAAAATCCTCCTGCTGGCCTCCTTTCAGAGGGATGCTTCAGCACCAGGAAAACTTTCCTCGTCTCTTTCTTTAAAGAGCTAGAAACAGTGAGCATCGTACTCCTGTGCAAATGGCATAGGAGGCACAAGTTCCTTGAACTTGAATGTTGAATATAAATGTTTTGTAAAATGAAACCAATTTTGCCTGTTGGTACGTGAGAGACGTGACATGAGACATAATGTGACCATCCACCCAGTCATCTTCCCTCAGTGACTGTGGAGACGAGGCTGTTAAAGGCTGTACGAGGACCTCTGAGCTTAGATTATTGATGACTAAAGCTGTTCTTTGAATGGCGAGGACGGTTCTGCTTATTCATCATTATCATATAAAAGGTCTAGTATTATGTGAATAGTTTAGAAAACGAGGCGAGGGAAGTTTTTTTTTAGACCAAAGCACCTTGCAACATGTTCTCAGTCTCAACTCATCAAATTCAGCAGTTTGGTCAGTGGCTTTATGTTTAGATTTTCAAAATAAAGGCTGCTGATACATTTCATATTTTATGAGTTTGGGACACAAAGGAAGGGGTGAAGTCAGATGAGCTTCGTCATCATAATCAGGTCACATTTATTGTTATGAAAACATTAATTAAATGGATTATCTGCTCACCCTCACCCTCATGCCGACTGAAGGTCAAGTTCAGTTTTTGAGTCCACAAAACACTGCTGGAGTTTCACAGGAAAACAGTGTTGCAGAATCTCCTAAACAGTGGAAGTGAATTGTGACCAGTTTTCAAATGAAAAGAAAAAAATAAAATGCATTTACACCATGTTTTTAGTCTGAATCTTCCCTGTAGATCCTCAGCTCATGTTCATGTGCATGTGTGCATCATGTGAACTGGGTGTTTGTGGTGTGACAGTGTGCATGCACAAGTGAACAGCATGTTGGGGCTTTAAGGAGACGGACAGTGTGGAGGTATTTTATGTTTTTTGTTTGTTTGTTTTTTACGTTCGTTTTACATTCCCTCTACTCACTTCCGTCTTTGTTCCCGCCATTAAAGATCGCAGTTGAACAACAAATGTAAATATGGGTCGTAATAAGCTGCTTGCACAGTCAATCTTTGTGGCCATTTTTCTGGTGGGAGCAGACTGGTTTTGACTCCGGGGTCGGTAATCAGAGCGTCGTGGACGGTCTGAGAGACCTGGAGGCTCGCAGATCAGAAATGAACCGTCCAGATAATGGAGCTGGAGCTGAGTGACACAAAAACGGCCAATCATTTGTTCAGCTGCAACATCGAAATGTGACCGAAACAACCGAAACAGTGAAGAGTGAGAAGTGAGCGCAGACGGAAGGAAACTGTTATTAAAAAAGGACAGATCAGCTATAAAACCAAGCCTTTTTTCTCCGTCTCTTTATTAATAATACAGTAGAATTATCAATACTTAGGCTATCAATATCGACTGAAACGAAACATGCTATCATGATAACTTTTTCAGCTACATACCCAGACCCAAACCAACAGCACTATTTTGAGGTTTGTTGACACACAGGAAGTCAGTGTGATGATTGACTTTTTGATTCAGAGTTACAGTCGTCCTTTGATTCTTAATATGTTCTTAAAATTATAGTCGGTTGATTTTTTTTAGACCAATCACTACAGCCTCTTCTGTCCGTCTTTAGTGTGAGAGACTGATGCTAAGCTCCAACATTTAATCGCTTTTCTTTGGCTCCAAAAACTATTTTTGTCAGAGGAGATCTTGGCAGATTTGTTCGATGTACCTACTAAAGATGATGATGCCCTGACAACCAACATGATAAAACTGGATTTTTTTGGGCCTTTGTAGACACACCACCAACAAATTATCACCCTTGAAAGCTGTTATGGCCAACATGTTAGCAAATATTTGCCCTTTTCACGTCCATCCCACTTGAAGAAATATTAGCTTTAATCTTAAATTCATTTTGAAAAATGTTTGACCTCTTTACAGCTTGATATTCCACTTTATTCATCAGCGAGTTGCTATTTTTTTTCCTGTTAAGCGTTGATGAGAATGAACCCGTTACGGGTTGATGAGTCGAAAATGAGCTGAGTCAAAGGTGAGCAGGTTCGCTCACGCTGCAGGCGAGTGGCGGAGGGTTGGGTGGAGATGGAAGTGGGGACTATTTGCATATTCATAGATTCACACAGACAAAATTAGGGCAAAGTTGTAGACTTACATTTAAGCCACTTCAAAGCATTAAGATAGGAAAAAACTTCACGGAAAAATAATGTCATTTTGATGAACAGAGACGAGTTTTTAGGGGTTTAATCAAACCTTTAAGTGCAGCTTGTCCATAACAACCTGTCACTTTCCTTATCCTGATAGATCCTCAGATATACAAGGCAATAAAACTGACTTCTGACTGCAAAAAAAAGTTGAGTAAACTCTAGGGGTGTAACAATACATGTATTTGTATTGAACCGTTTCGGTACCCGACGTTCGGTTCGGTACAGGGCTGTGCACGGGTGAGTTCACGGGCCGGAACCGCCCGCCACTAGTCGGGGCCGCGGCCCTGTCAGACGGCAGCCACTCTCGTCCAGCGTGTACGCCCTGATCACCTAGGCAACCCCGGATGTTTATGTCAAAGTCGGACAGATGACAGTTCGTAAAACCAGCGCGGTTTGGCAGTGTTTTAATTTAGAAAATGGAAATAATGTTGAATGTAGACTCTGACAGAATAAGCTGATATATAATCACTCGACTGGAGAAACGTGCACACATTAAACACAGACACAGATACAAACGTGAAGGCGGAGCTGCTGCTGTCAGCTGCAAACGTCAGGGTCGTTTGCCTGCAGACTCCGTGATCCTCTTCGGTCTGAAAAGTTGAAGCATTTTGTGAGTTGCTCTAATGTTTTGTACATTAATGTGTTTGGTTTGTACTGCATATTTAGCGCGCAGAGCGCACATTTCAGCGGCATTTAAAGTACGATTTGGCGATTGTTGACTTTGATTAACGGCTTCAAATGGCTCTTAATACGCACAGTATTTTTTCTGACAGTGTTTAACATTATAAATTAATAAATTCTGCTCAATTTTAACTGCTTTCTGACTGTTTTCTTAGTGTTAGACTAGTCGACTAGTCTAAATTAAATTTTGCGTTTAATCGACAGGGAAATAAGTCGCCAGGAACATCCCTAGCAGCTACACGTGCAGCTACACCTGCAGCCCATGCGCATGATGGCTACTGCTAGCAGTAAACCGGAGCTTGAAGACCCTCCCCTGTCGCTAAACTCTCCTGCTTGGGAACACTTCGGCTTCCTGGTTAAATATTGCAACGGAGAAAGACAGGTGGATAAAACGAGGGCGGTGTGCCAACACTATTCAGCTGAGATCGGGTATGTCTCCGGCAACACAACAAACGGCACCACCCGAGTGTAAATATCACCGCTACCAGAAGAAAAACCAACATAGTGCAAACGCAGCTGACCTCGGCATTCAAGCAGCCTCTCCCTGGCAATTCAGATCGGGCCAAAGCTATAACAAGAGCCATTGGAGTTTTTATAGCAGCGGATCTTTGTTCCCATACTGTATCGAAAATGAACCGAACCGTGACCTCAAAACCGAGGTACGTATCCAACC
>JAJHUR010117366.1:661-14457 GCA_027495735.1 Lutjanus campechanus | reverse complement strand
TCTCTCTCGCAATCCGTCGATGGCACTCAGACAGCTATGAGATTTAGCTTTTTTTCACACCTCGTTTTCATCCATCTGTGCAATAAGCGCACATGAATTCACTGTGTGATTAATATGTTTGTGTGTATCTCGTCTTCACGCTGAAACATGCTCGCACCAATTCATTAGAAAACTGCTGTGGTGATAGTTGCACAGTCTCTTTATCATTTCACCCTACAAATTAATGAAAACAACAGTTGGTGCAAGAAGCAGCATATGCGCTTGTTAATCATCCTACCTATGCTGAGGTCCCTCTGCAGCCATTCAGTTTACAGCCTCGGGTCGGACGCTGTTAGTCCAAATCATTTGTGCTTTATGGGCTAGGCTGTGTTACATACACAGGATAATACCAGTGCTTGTTAGAGATTTTGTCAATTGTTTGGATGGGGAAGTTGAGTGAATGTTCATTTTGCAAAATAGTAAATATTTTGCGAATAGGGTTAGGGTTATTTGCTCCACACCTTTCATACCTTCAATACAGCCACACTGTGGTGTCCAAATGTAATCAAATTCAGAATGCTGTAACTAAAATAGGGCTGCAACTTTCATTATCAATTAATCTGACGATTAATTCCTGGATTAATTTCCCCATTGCGGGACTAATAAAGGATTATCTCTTTTTATCTTAGTTGTTTGGTCCATAAAATGTCAGAAAAATGTTGATCATTGTTTCCCGTAGCCCAAGAGGACATCCTGAAATGTCTTGTTTTGTCCACAACTCAAATATTCACATTTGAGGAGCAATTTTGACTATTTTTCCTAAAAATTTCTCAAAATGATTAATTGCTTATCCAAATAGTTGGTAATTAATTACTAGTTGATTAATAATCGATTAATTGTTGCAGTTTTTATTTGTCTGATGTGGAATTATGATTGTATTGTTGTGTATGAAATGTGTTCTCCCTGTATGCCAGTGCCAAAGACAAATTTCTATTTTATGTTAATTAATGGACCATAAAGTAATCTGAATCTGAATCTGAGTTATAAACTAAAAAAAGAAAAATGGCAAAAGCTTTACTTTTTTAACAGAATATCACAAATTCATATCTGCAATAATTTAGTTGTAATGAAAAATGAGAAGATAAAACTAACAAGATCTCTTTGCTAGACTGGTTACTTCTCCAGGTGATACTCACCAGAGATTCATCCACATCACACGTAAAGTAAAATGCTCCCAGGCTAAACACCTCAGATCAAAAGGCTGTGGGAGTATACCGCTTGAGAATTTCATGAGCAGAGGACATTAAATCTGCATCACATGTCTGCACTTTGCAAACAAAGTGAAAAAAAGAATCCTGTGAAAAGAACCAAAATCATTAAAGATTTATTTCACTGAGTTTACTAAAATATATATGTATATATTTTCTCATTTACGTGTCACGGTATCTAGACGTGCAAATTTGGTTTTATATGTTTATGGTATTACTTTTTCCACCTCAATACAATGGAGCTGAATGAAATTTAGTTTGTGGTTGTTCCAGCATTTAACAGTGACCTTCAATCATGGCCTGGCAGCTCAGTTGGTAGAGCATTCACCCCAGGTACTGAGGCTGTGAGTCCTCTGCAGCAGTGTGGTAAATTACAAAACTAAATCTTTTAATGTCCAAAATGCATAATTTCAGTGGTTCCTTTTCAATATTGCCACACCAATCAAAACAAGCACGTTAGCTAGTTAATCACAAGAGATCGGTTTTTGGAAGGTGGTCCTTTGAAACATATGACGCAAACTTAAAAAAGACTGAGAACCCTGATCTAGTTTATGTCAATGATTTAAAAAAACACATGATATAGTTTCTTTTATGTTTTTTGTTTGTTTTTGTTTTTGTTTTGTTTTTGTTTGTTTTGTTTTGTTTTTGTTTTGTTTTTTTTGGGGGGGGGGTTATATAGTCCTTAAATGGAAACTGTATTTGGCAAACACTGTGAAACGGCAGCAGTTTGGTGAGGTTTTGGCATGCTAAACTAGTTGATTAGATTTAGGAAAACATGACAATTTGTGTTAATAAGAGAACCTTTAAAAATTAAATAAGTCAACCTTGACTTCTGGTTTCACAGTGTTCACAAAGACCTGCATTTGTTTCCCAACCCCCAACCTCCTCCTTATGTAGACTTTCTCACTTTTTATGTTTCCTGTGCTCCTGTCATAATCATACTTGCCACCATCATTATTTTCCTGGTAGACTCCCATTTTTCATTGCCCTCCTCTGATTTCTTCCCACTTTATGACAGATTTTCACACTTTTTTTTCCCTTTTGTCCCCTATCACAACCTGTCTCTGTCACAGTGATCTAGCTCCACCAAATGTTGTTTTTAAAGGAAAGGGGCACATTTTCTCTAATAGCAGAAAAACTAACATAGAGAAACATTAAAAAAAAAAAAAAAAACTTTTGTCAACTTTTCATTTTTTGTGCTATTTTTTGTTATCAGATTTGAAGAGCTTTCCAGCTAATAAAAGTCAGTTATAGATCACCTGCAAGTCACCATGAAACTTAAATTTTTCCCAGCTTTGGTTTCAAGTATAGCCAAAATTACTACGGTCACTAGTGGTCAATACCTAACAAAACATGTAAATATGGATCATAATAAGCAGCTTGTATCGATGATCTATATGCCTGTTTCTTTTTTGTTTTGTTTTGTTTTTGTTGGTGAAGACTGGCCAGTATTGGACCACTTTCTCTGGAATAAACAAATAAAACACAACTGAAAATTAATTTCGATGCTGATGCTGCTTCGTCCAACATATACCAGCCAATCAGGATCGACTTCTCTTTTTAGTCATAAGAAAATAAAATACAATGTATTATATGATATATAAGATCCTGCTCCTCACATTCAAGGCCCTCCATAACCTTGCACCTTCATACCTCACCGAACTCCTCCAAACATACACACCTTCCCGTACACTTAGGACCTCCTCTGCTTCTCTCCTCTTCACCCCTTCTGCCCATTTAGCCACAATGGGATTACGTTCCTTTAGCCGTTCTGCCCCTCGGCTCTGGAACACACTACCTCAGGACCTCCGGAATCTAACAACACTGGCAACCTTCAAGTCACATCTCAAAACATATCTGTTCAGACTGGCATACCCCTCATAATATATCTCTAATTTTATGGTTGTTGTTCTTTGTTGTTCGTTTTGTATTTGCATTGTTTTATTGTTTTATTTGTATTTGAACTGTTTTATTGTAAGGTGACCTTGAGAGTCTTGAAAGGCGCCTATAAATAAAATGCATTATTATTATTATTATTATTATTATTATTATTATTATTATTATTATATATCTAAATATACAACTGACATAAATGAACACCTACAGAGCAGCAGCTTTAGTATGAGACACAACACGTTGCCGCATCATCCTTTGATCTCCTTCTTTTTTGGAGAATTAATTCATCCTCCACTCAGTAAACAGATTCTGTCCACACATCCTGTCTGAGGAGTGTAAAACACTGTTGTGATGATGGATAGCGTGTCTTGATCAGACTTATGATCAGTCTGGATTCAGCGCAGCACGGCATAGATGATGTGCGTATGCATCACAATCACTTTTCAGGAAAAACTGACAAAACACCTACTGTTTGGGTAATTATTGACTTCTGCTGTAAAATACAAGTCTAATGGTGGCTAATTATGTAAATGTCTGCGCGGGATAGTCTCTGAAGCATTGAAGCGTGTCACTCGTCTTCCTAGCAGGGACGTTCCCTATGGACTGCCGCTACAATAACACTGAATAATTTAATAAGCAAACACACACCACTGCTGTGTCTTGCTTGTTAGCTAATAAAATCACATCTTATTAAAGGCAGGGCTGTTCCTTCACCTTGTGTGTGTATAATGGGGCGATGGCCGTCAGAGTGTGCGGCACAGACAGTAGCCCTTCACACGGCTGTGGCACTGAGCTCGTGTCCCCAGGCTGTACAAGCCTGAATTGTTTTGCATTAGCCATAAGACAAATGGGAGGGACGCCTCCAGCATGGTGATTAAATCACGCAGATAAAGCTCACTGAGATGATGTGCTGATACCTGAGAGAGCAGAGAGGCAGGCTGAGCTCATGGCTGCATCACCCAAACTATTTATGATCACATGAGTAAAATTCACATCACAACAGCAGCAAAATAGATTTATAATAATATATGAATATTTTTTATAACTAGAATTTCTATGTATCTACATTTAATCCAAGTCTCTTTTCCATAGCATTTCATTGAGGATGAGTTACCTATGTTTTTAATGGCATCTTCAATGCTACTCAGCATAGGAACACAGGAGTCTGCTGGATACTGTAAACATCTATAGGTTGATGTTATGGCCATGAAGTTTCAAGGAGAAATCTGTAATATATTTACTGTAATAAATCATACAATGTGTTCACTTGGAATACTCGCTACTACAAGCTTTGAAATTTCTATTCCAGGACTGAACAACATTTTTCATGTCCGTTTCAAGTTAATTAGAGTTCAAATGAATGCAGAATGTTCACAGAATGACTAAGTGTCTGTTTATGAGTCATAGGAAATTATTAATAAATTTTGTAGAAGGCATAGATGTTTATAACTGTTAAATTGAACAAAATGTTAATGGAGTTTGGCAGCAGTGAGGCAGACAGCCACTTAACTCATCATCCAGAGTGTGTTATTTGAGAACAGTGGACCTTTGTTTTCAGGATAACAGGCTTGGTTTTGTATTGACAGACAACTGACAGTTAAAAACAGCTGATAAATTTGCAGTGGAGGACTTGTCTTCACTTGTTATTGTGAATTTACAATGTTGTGTTCATCCTGCATTCCTGCAGAGCTCCTGCAGCCCGCCTGCCTCTGTGCCTCTGAGAGGAGGGGGTGAGGGAAAACAACTCGCTTCATAGCTCGTATATTAAACACGATTACAGCCTATTTAATATACAGTCTATGGCTCCAACTCATGATTTGGACTGTTGCACGCGCCATAGCTTCATATTGCTCCTTTAATTCAAGTCTCTTTTTCATTACATTTTACTGAGGAGGGACTATATTATTTTTAGTAGCATTGTCATTGTTGCTCAACATAGGTGCATGGGAATCAAGATAAAGTAAAAATCTGTCGCTTGATGTTATTGCCATGAAGTTTACATATTTTAACTTATAACTTAATTATGTCACTTTGATGGGTGGCTGTAAATATTCCAGTATCCATGATCCTCAGGCTCCCATTGCCATGGAGAAGAAACCAATGAAATGAAGTATGTTACACAAGTCATGTGATGTAAGTGACACAAGACACAAACCCCGTCTCCTGGGTGAAAGTCCTGTGTTTGTGTGAGCCGTTGACCCACAACATTCCCTCCATACAAGGACTTTCTCGCTCTTTATACTTCTACTTTAATAGTTATCACAGCCATCAGAGGTGGCTTCCTAACATAATAACGTGCTTGTATAGACGAACTACACACTAATTTTTCTGGTGATGATGGGCTTTTTATGACAGTACTAAGTCTTGGAATGTCCCATTGACATGGTTCTTATTTATAACCCTGGACCTCGACACTCTCTTTATGAATTCATATACCAGTTTTTCTGTTTTTTTTCTGGTGTTTCCCCTGGTTATAACAACTAAATGGGGTAAAGGGACTATACTGCCAGTGACAGGCAACCAAGCAAAACGCATCATGGATGGAAATATTATGGATTTCTTTGGGTTTGAACATTGTTAGAAACATTTGGGATAATGTTAGTACACAGCTCAACAAAATACATAATTCTAGTCGTTTTTAGACATTTTAATGCAGAGATCTTAAATGTTGTACCTTTAAAAGTGGATATGTCAGTGGTGCACTTTCAGCTTGTTTCTGCTGCCATCAAGTAGCCAAGGTTATCATAACAATAATAATAATATATTGCAGGTTTAACCATATAGGTGTCAGGCCACCCATTATATAGAATCTCACAGCATTTTGTGAAATAGCCGCAAAATTTAATCTATTAGATTTGTTTATTAGATTTTGTGCACAATTTTCAAACGTGTAATGTACTATCCACTGTCATTTTCATTCCATGGTCAGGTGGAGTAATAATACATCTGCAATGTCCACAAAATATACTCAGTCTTGGGTAGGTTTAGGGAAAGATTGTGGTTTGTGTTCCTGAAAACAATCAACATTGACTACTGGTCTCACACAGGAACCAAACCCTGGTCACCTGGGTGATAAGTCTTGTGTTTGAACCCACCAAGCCATCCCAACCTCCTCCATGTGTGGATTTTCTCACACTTGATACTACGTTCACTCTTATTAGTTTGAAAGTCATGCTGACTGAATGAAAAATATTGACAGATCCATATGCAGAATTCTATAGATTACATCTGGTGACTGTTTCAGAAACTGCAGTGATACTGAGCTGAATGGTGATGTGTGTTTTGGACCGCACTAATCAATGATGCTGAAAGAGACATCAGATCAGGAAATGTTCATATGCACCCTTTAAATGGCAGGTGAGCATGACCTGTTTTAATTGTGTTGACTGGACTTGTTGGCCTGAGAAAATATGCACACTCAGCCTTTAAAAGTATTTCTGTTCACTGGTTTTGAAAAATCTAGAGAAAAGACAGATGGAACTCATTTGTTTCTGTGTACACAGCTCCAGATATCTTATATTGCCATTACGTCCATTTTAGTATCCTTTGCCTTGATTTTCTTGATTTTTTTAATTATTTGTGCTCACTCTAGAGATAATATAAATCATATTTGTCTGTGTTCTCTTACATTTTTATATGTCCCTTACATCGGACGTCGTCAGTCCTTTTATGATCTCAAAATCCTCCATTGTTGTTTCTGTCTTTCTGTAAACTTCCCTGCAAGGATCATTAAGGTTTCATTCCATCCCATGTGAAATAGACTCAGTAGTAGATAAAACATTAAAAAAATCAATGCGATTCCTTTCCTGCACTTCATTCCAGCATCTGATCTGCTGCTGTTCCACTCAACTTTCTCGCAGGTCGAGCTGACAAAGCTACAAATGTGACTGTGAATGCAGAATTGCTTTTCCTTTTATAGCCACTTGTGTTTAGTGTCAACAGTGTATCATAAACAGTACGTGTAAAATCTGGTGTGAGAGAAAGCTTCATAAAAGCAAAGTTGTTGTTTGTGCTGACAAAAACTGCGCCGTTTCCCTCCGCGCGCTGGATTCTTTTGATTAGGGCCCTTTGAAAAATATGCAAACCACTTTGGCAAGCAACGAGCACCGAGTCTTGACAAGGACCAACAGAGTGACTGTGTGCTGTTGATGACAATTCAAGGCTACACTCACTCACACACACACGCTAAATACTGTATGCACTAAAGCCAAACCACGTTGTGTGTACTCACTCTCTCAGTTTTGCTCTGATTCTCAGAAACACAAAAACCAAAACACAATCACATCTACAGTAGGAATACACACAGCTGCACAGACATTATCACACACACACACACACACACACACACACACACACGCTGCTTAATAGTCCACTTCCTTTTCTTTTTATTAAAAAAATCTAGAAACATAAATCACCCTGTGTGGCAAAGGGTTTTTTTCTAATGCAGAAACAGATACTGGGTGTTTACATGGTGTTAAATACCTGAGGGTTAGATTGCTGTTGTGTTTTGACAATAGAGAACATCAGTAGACAGGTGATTATTAAATGCGATAATACCTAAAAGACTGTGTGGCCTTGAAGCATGATACTGCAGGAAAGTAAAACATTCAAAAATGAACTGAAATTATCAACAGCATGTGAAGAAATAACAGTTTTGACATTATGTCAAAAACATCTATGTCTATATCTTGTGTTGCAGCAACACATCCTCATACCTAAACACCAGAATAGGTTGATTACTCCAAAAATGACATATATTACTGGTGAAGAGCACCAGCAGCAACAGGCTACATTATGTAGGTCATGTGACATAACTCGCCTGACATTACACACGGTTTATGTCATAAAATGTTCACAGTTTGTCATGTGGCCAAAGTGATGTCACTCAATGGCCCTATGCTTCAGACTGTGACACTGTGGGTTCTCTCTCCTGTCAGTTTTGCATGAGTTGGGCTCTCCGGTCAAGTTAGCAATGATAAATATGCAACATCTGGATGGACTTTCAAAATAAAAGCACAAATACTAAGTAAGTAGGTTTTGGAAGAGATCATGGTTTGGGGTATGTTATATATGGAAGTTCATGTATGGAACAGAATGTACTTAAGTTACATATCCAATGTCCAGTGAAAACCAGTTATCCCCATAATGTCAACTTTTCAGGAGCAAAGAAAAGCAGCCATGTTTTAAGCTTTGTGGCGATGCATTTTTCAGATGATCCAGTGGCTTTGTAAATGGTTCGATAGGTAGTTTTCACAGGACAGCAACAATTTGTAAGTACATCATGTAACTTACAACATAATGCTTTCTCACTACACTTTCTCCTTCATTACACTACAGCACCTCACTTCAGCAGCATCAAAACATAACACCACAGGGGCGCCTCCAGAATGCACCTCCAAATGAGCAACATAAAGCATAGAGCCACTGACCAAGGTGCCGTATTTTACACATTGGGCAACACATCCTCATGCATAAATGCCAGAATATTTCACTTGTCAGTTATGCCCAAATCGACACATAGTATTGGTAGAGAATATCAGCAGCAACAGGCTTAATGGACCTTAATTACCATACGTAAGTCATGTGGCACAACTTCTGTGGTACATGTAGTTTAAGTTGTAAAATGGTCCCAGTTTGGTTAGGTTTAGGCAATAAAATGGTTAGTTTTATGAAAAGATTGTGGTTTTGGTGAAAATAACTACATTATGCACGTCACTATGTGGCGTCACTTGCACAAACAAAGTGGTGTGATGGCCACCACGTCCATAACGAAATTTCAATAACTCTACATTTACAGGTCTTGTACCCTGGTCTCCTGGGTGAAAATCCTGTGCTTGTATGAGCCATCCATCCGTCCCACTTCTTCGAAATGTAGACTCTCTTGCTCCTTATACTTCTCCTGTCATAACTACTATGTCCATTAGGGTGCACTGCCTAACAATAAATAGGCATAAGTCAGAATAGGCTGCTTGCACTTTTG
The DNA here is from genome assembly GCA_027495735.1 of Lutjanus campechanus. Taxonomy (NCBI): domain Eukaryota; kingdom Metazoa; phylum Chordata; class Actinopteri; order Lutjaniformes; family Lutjanidae; genus Lutjanus; species Lutjanus campechanus. The sequence goes on along the minus strand of JAJHUR010117366.1, from coordinate 5,334 downwards.
CCCAACATGCATATTCTTATGGGCTAGTTGCAGAGATATCTACTAAAAGTAGCATGCAAACTGGCTAGCTGTTTAGTATAATACCACTTTGTACATCAAGGCGTTATAGTAACTCACTGTAACATCCAGTCTACTGCGCCCGGGTTGGTGCCCAGCACCCTGGGGCAGACCCTGCTGTAACCCCTACTCAAGCCTTCTGGAGGTATGCTGACTAATGCCAGAACAACATCTAGCTCCTCTCCTGCTTCACAACTCTGCTGTCTCACTTGAACCCACCATGGCTTTGCTGTCCCCGTAGTCAGAGTCCTGGCTGGAGCCCTTGTAAATCACCTCAGTACCATATTCCCTGTCGTCCAACTGACCTCTACTGGTCTCGGAGGCAGGGAGGCTACTGTGCATGGTTACCTTGCCCACTCGCCTGTCTCCGGTTCTGGTGCCCATTTTGCCATCAGCATTCTTAACCCATTCTCATCCCAACTTGTTCCCTCGGCACCTGACACTGGAGCACAAGGTACTCTTTATAGACTGTTGCAGCTAGAAAAACGTTCTTAACTAACACTCACAGTCTGGTTATGTTTAAAGTGATACTCCACCCTGCGAGATTAAGCCATTTTGTATGTACTCACCACTATGCTGATGTGATGATGGGTGAAGGTCTTCAGTTCACAAAACAATCCTGGAGTTTTAGGAGAAACAGGGTAGCAGCCTCATCCAGTACAATGGCAGTGAATGGTGACCACAGATAAAACGTTAAAAATAGAACACAAAACAAACACAAAATGTCTCCATCCTGCTTGTGTGGTGTAATCCAAGTGTCTGTGAGCCGCGACATTAAAAATTCACCGCAAAAGATGCCATTTACGCCATGTTTTTAGCTGAAATATCAGTTGTAGCATGTAGCCGGTAAGATGTAAACATGGCGTCGATTTCGCGAGACTTCGGCATGTGCGGCCATTAAGATATATACGAAGTCTCGCGAGATCAACGCCATGTTTACATCCTACCGGCTACATGCTACAGCTGATATTTCAGCTAAAAACATGGCGTAAATGTTGTCTTTTGCGGTGAAATTTTAATGTCGCGGCTCGCGGACACTTGGATTACACCACACAAGCAGGATGGAGACATTTTGTGTTTGTTTTGTGTTCTATTTTTAACGTTTCATCCATGGTCACCATTCACTGCCATTGTACTGGATGAGGCCGCTACCCTGTTTTCTGCTGAAACTCCAGGATTGTTTTGTGAACTGAAGATCTGCACCTATCATCACATCGGCATAGTGGTGAGTACATACTGAGTGGGTTATCATGGAAAGTGTAGTATCCTTTTAAACACACAAATACTCGGGTATGTCGGGATAAGAACATGTTTGTGTTCACAATAAGTATGTTCCATTACATACGTCATGTGATGTAATTTTAGCAAGCTGTAAACACCAACACTCCCCCGCTGCTCTGGACTGCTAGCTGCACATCTAACTAACTAGTTTACTGCAGTTAGCGGCAATTAAAGGTTATTCTGGTGATATGCTTCCTCAGATTTGTTTGGAGTATAAATTGGACAGGTAGCCAATTTGAAATGAAGACAGGTGTGAATGAGACAAATGTTGTAGTCTCACCCACTTAGTGACAATTCCACCTCTGAAGGCAGGAGTGACGTAATTGCAGAATTGACCAGGTGTGCAGAGGTGTGAAAGTAAGGTGGGGTTACGGTTTGATACCATTGGGCACAGCTCTGTCATGTTACAGCTGCACTGCAGCCATTCTGCCACAAAAAGCACTGTAGAGCATCCAAGAAGTCTCTCTCCGTGTAGTTTCTGCCTGAAGCCATGTAAAGCCATAGTTTGAGCTGGCAGGAAGTCTGAGACAGAAACAGCATACAGAATCTGGTCAGTTTTCAAAATCAAAGACTCTGTGCAAACTTGGGATCAAAAAACAGGAAAAAAAAAATACGTAGCCTATGGTAGATGCACAAAAATCCAGGAAAAATCATGTTAAGTTGAAATACTACAGCCATGGTGTGGCACTTAGACATTTCTATTAGCTATTTTATGTCAATTTCACATTGATCAAAGTTCAAATTAATGTTGAATTCTGCCAAATGAGTTAGTGTAGAGGTTAGGGTTAGAACTGTTAAACTGAGTAAAATGTTAATGGAGTTTGGCGGCAGTGAGACAGACAGCCACTTAACTCATCATCCAGAGTGTGGTATTTCAGAGCAGTGGGATTTTGTTTTCAGGATAACAGGCTAAACTTGACACACCACTGACAGTTATAAACAGCTGATCAATTTACAGCGGAGGACTCGTTGACGCTTGCTATTGTCAATTTACAAGGTTGTGCATGTCCTGCACTCCTGCAGAGCTCCTGCATCCTGCCTGTCTCTGAGGGGGGACACAACTTGATTCATCAATAGATTGTATATTAACATGGTTAAAACTAATTTATCTATTTTTAAAATAATTTTTAATCTATTTGATTTACTTTTGCACGTGCAATGGCTACATATTGCTCCTTTAAGTTACATTAAAAAATAATTTTTTAGATTCCTAAATGTCATTTATTGTACACACATATACACTGTAGCACCTTCTTTAGGCCTATCTATGTAGACCACCCTGTCATAGTTGAATAAATTGATTATACATGTGAGCTAATAAAAGTTTTTCTGTGAAGAACTTTGTTAATGTTAACAGTGAATCTCACAGGACCCTGCAGTAGTCCACACTCCTCTTGATGAATATCACAAAGTAAATATAGTCTTGCATCTCCAACAACATTATCATGTTAAATGAGTCTGCCCCCTTTAAGTCTACTATTTGATTTTACAGAACTGGGATGATTACTGTGCACTTTTGTTTCTAGCTCCCCAAGGTCCTGCAGCGCAGCTTTAGTTTGATTTGTTATTTTGTTGACTCTGCACTGTTGGCCAGAAAATAGGCTCCACAGCTACTGTAAGCTGTTACGTGATGTTTCAGGGCTTGCTGACCCAAACCCGCTGCTCTCCTCCACTCGCACAGCTCAGAGAAGTGAAGCAAATAGAACAATTAATGTCTTGTTTTCGGAGGAGAAGCTGAACTTTCTGTGGAAGGCTGGTAGAGCTGTCTGACAGGGCCTGCAGGGGATTTCTCTGAATGGGAACTTCAGGCTTGTGTGAGGAATTTAAATGTATGTTTTCTGCATAAAATAGAGACTGAGCAGAATGCTTTGTCAAGACCTTACACTCTGAATGCTCATTAGAATGTATTCATTGCTGAACAGTTTGTGACAAAGACATTTCTATAGGGTTGAAAATGACATGAGAAATATTAATTAATTTAATTAGAGTTATAAAAGAAGATGGCAGACCTGACATCAAGTTTAAGGCAGAATGTCAGTTTCATATATTAGCTCTGACAGTCACACCTGTATGTTTTAGCACAGCAATTAAATCTGCAAAATAATCATCAATCAGTGATTTTTCAATAAAAATTGCTCAAAAAATATATCACCAACGTGCGTATAGGTTAACGGTGCAGGCAGCTAATTCCAACTGTTATGTCCATTTATTGGTGGGTGGCCTCCCCTGGTGGACATAGTAAGTATGACAGGACAAGTATAAAAAGTGAGAAACTGCATTTTCCGGAGCACAGGCCTGTGGTTTCACTGTGCGGAACAAGTAAACGTGGAGTTATTTAAAGTTTTGAGTAACTTAAAATGTTGTTATGGACGTGATGTCTGTTGTGTCACTTTCATCATGTGACATATAACATAGTTATTTTAACCCAAGGCATGATCTTTTTCTCAACCTAACCAAGTAGTTTTAATATCCAAACCTAACCAAAGTGCAGCCATTTCACAAAGTAAATCACATATGTAATCTCACATGAGTTATGACCTATGTAATATAGTTAAGGTCCGGTCAGCCTGTCCCCATCGGTAATTTATACTGTTTTGGAAGTAACTGACTGATCAGCTTATTCTGGCATTTATGTCTGATGATGTGTTGTCTTTACTGTAACTAAGTCATAAAATTATCTCCAACAACAACGCTACAGCCAGTATGATCTTCTCCATCTTCATTAGTGTGGAATGTCAGTTTTTGTTTGTTTTACATTAATTAGAGTTCAAACTAATGCCATACGTTTGACGAATGAGTGTCTCTTCATGAGTCGTAAGAAATCATTAATAATATTTCTGAAGGATTAGATGTTAATAACAGTTAAATTGAGCAATATGTTAATGGAGTTAGGGGGACAGTGAGACAGCCAGTCACTGAACTCCAACTCCAGAGTGTATTTTCAGAGCAGTGGGCTTTTGTTTTCAGGATAACAGACATTTCAACCTATTTAATGTGTAATTTGTGGCTCCAACTTGCTATTTGGACTGCAGGACTCATTTATGAATGCTAGGGTCTTGCATATCTCTTCTTTAAGTCTGTTACAGAGAAAATGTCCTGTGTATAACTGTGAAAAGAGATTTTAGGGCATTTAACAGTCCTGCGATCTAACAACAAAAACGCCAACCATAATGCTATTGCAGTTAACATAGCATCTTATTGCTTACAGATATGTTCTATCCACTGTTGGCTCAAATCATGAAAAGAATAATAACATAATATATTATAATATATATATATATATATATATATATATATATATATATATATATATATATATATATATATCTGTCTCT
>JAJHUR010117365.1:811-13724 GCA_027495735.1 Lutjanus campechanus | reverse complement strand
AAAATATAATACTCTCCTCCAGAACTTCTATAGTATTTTTCTGATCAGCCATCTGACATTGAATCTATTGAATAGGGTGGAAATTAGGCAAAGATTTATATTTCTGTTTTTAAAGATTATGATTGAATAAAATACTGAAATATCCATGAGTAGTTTTTGAGATTTATTTTAAGTAAATTAATTGTTATATTAAATGAATGATAAAAAAAAACCAAAAACACTTGATAATCAATAAATTAATCATTAAATTAATTTAAAAAAATAAGTGATAAAATATATATGTATTTTTAAATAATTTAGTTTAAAATAATTGTTTGGTGCCACCATCACCTGATGACACATCATCAGAAGGTAATATATTTTTTTCAAAGTCACAGTTTAAATAGTTTATACAAGTGTTTTACATTATACAATAGTATGTAAGTTACAATAACAGTGAGTTTGTTTTATTGTCTGAACTGCAGTTTTAAATACTCTCCACCTCCTTTCTTCACTCCCTCCTCTGCACCCGATGAGAGGTCTCCCTCGGTGAGGAAATCAGACTCGAGGCTCTGAAGTTCACTCTCACTGGCTTGCTCAGGTCCTGAGTTTTTGCAGTCACTTCTTCTTTAACCTCTACATTATCGACTGGCTGTTGTTCTGTGCGCCCAAAGGTGGCCGTGGCACGATGAAGGTCCCGGCTGGTGTTGAAGAAGGGTAGCTGGTGTTTTGTTATGTCTCCGCTGCAGCTGCCCAGCCTCAGTGTCTGACTGGGACTCCTCTGGACCATGAAGTGGGCCACCTGTTGCTGCTTGTAACTCTCTCTGCGAACGCTGTCTGACTCTGACAGAGTCAGCCTGCAACACATTAAACACAGCACATAAATGATTTTTAATCCAGTCTCTGTTACACACTCAAGTAGAGTGGTGATGTGACCATCAGATCTCTTTCAATTTCTTTCAAATAGCAGATAGATATAAATAGAGTTGCAGAGGTGTGAGTTGCAGAGTTTTAGAGATATTAGCCATAGACATGTCTGTTTTGTCTCCAATACATTTGAATGAAATGGCACGAGTCCTGTGTTGCTCAAAGCACTAAAAAGTACATGAGAAAAATTAAAAACCGGCGTCTATTTCCAAAAATCATGACTTCGTTACTCAACATAATCCACACATCTTGTTGTGAGCAGTTTCATATTGGAGCTACTTTCTTTCTACTAAAAAGAAAGTAGTTTTGGTAGATTCTACTGCAGGAGGAAAATAGTTCCTATATAAAACTGCCAGAAGCCCGAACAAGGTCATGATTTTTTTTTTCTTGTGATTTGAGTAATACAGGACTTGAGCCATTTAGTCCCATTGTTGTTGTTGTTGTTGTTGTTGTTGTTGTTGTTGTTTGTCTGGATCATCATTAAGTGTTGTCGTTGTAATGCTGATTTTGGCCACCAGAGGCTGAAATGTACCACAACCCCATGTTCTAAATAGGACTAAATCATGCATGTTTTCTTCTGTTGAGGGGGGTTTGATTTTTACTCTTCAATTATGCTGAGAAAATATATGTTAAAAGATCCAAAAATATATTTTAAATATAAAATATATATTTTAAAATCTAATAAAAATCTAATATATGTTTTTAAATGTATTATATTTATATTTTAAAATATATTTTAAAAGATTTAAAAAAAAAACCTGGCTATTAAACCTTGTAACAGGCCTACCTATAGTGATTAAACTTTACTACTTTAAAAGTAGATGTCAGATGGAGAATCTGATGGAGTTGACGTCTTACAGAGTTGACAAAATGTCATATTTTTAATTTCACAGCATAATCGTAGTGAGAAGCCATTTTATTTTTTAAAGTTGCCAAGAGTTCTTGTAATGCTAATCAAAACACACATTTTTAAACCATAATTCTAATTTAGCTTTGATTTAGAAGGGCTACAGAGTTGACATGTTGTGGTTGAGACACATCTGATAGCAATATCATTTAATGAATTTGTCGAAATATAGAAAGTTTACCGGTGCTTGAGCAGTATTCTGACCGTTTTTAAACCATGGAACTGAGACAGGGGATTGTAGGGTATAGCTGAACCTTTTTGTGCCTGATTAAATCATGTTTTTGTAAAAATCTGACGGTTGATGGAAATCTGGGACACAACTTTCAAGAGCCAACATTTGAATAAAAAAATCTATTTTAAAACAAAGATGATTATAATCACACATTTTCTAGTGAATTCTTGTGAATTCAAGAGTGTTTTCTGGCACAAGTTCAAGCAAGCAAGTTCTGAAAAAAATATTTTTTTAAAGCAAACCAAAACATTCCATAAATTACATATATTTCATACATGTAAATCCTTAAAAAAAAGTGTTGGTATCAATTCATCAAAAGAAAAGGTGATTTAATTGAAATATTTTTTATAACCAGTTAAAAACTCTTTGCAATACCTTTAAATAAAAATCACCTGGCAAAACTTTTTTTTCTCACTTGTTTCTAAATTGAAAAAAAAATCACCTGGCAACTCTTTCTCTTTCCTCTCTTTTTAACCTGTTCATAAGACATATGCCCTTTTTACAGTCATTAAATGGATCACTAGAATTTGATTTTCTCACTCGCCTCTCAGAGATTCTGGACTTTAGGGTGAAACACACCGGATGACTCAAGTAGAAAACTGCTGCTTGCGTGACATCACTGACTGAGGTCATTAAGTGCCTGAAAGGTTGAGCCTCCATCCAGCAGCTTGTCTCAACACCACCCTGAGCACTACACCGTATAACACTACAAACAAAGAGAGTTCACATTTCAAGAGAGAACAACCTACTTGTATTGCGGCCTGGTTTCAAGCACCACGCTCAGCCAGCATGCCTGGTAGCTCTCCTTCTTCCACTGGTTGTCCTCCTGAAGATCACAGTAGGAGTTCACCAGGTAGCAGCCTCCTCTGCTCACACAATGCATGCTGGGATTTGTGTCAGTATTTGTTCAATAAAAAAGGCAGCATGTACTGAGACAAACGTCTTCTTTAAATCGTGTCTGACTTGACCTGTATAAAACCCTGGGAGGAAATCAATCAATGTGTGTGTCTCTGTGTGTACCAAGTAGTCTGAGATATGTGTGTGTGTGTGTGTTGGACACTGTCTTAAATATCCAGCCTTGTTTCTATTTTTACCCCTCTGTGTCACTTTGTAGTGAATGTAGTGAATGTCCTCACTTAAGGCATCCTGAAGGTTGGTTTTCATTTGAAAATGAGCTTTGGCTCTTTCCATGACATGAGTCAACCAGAGAAATCTAGATGAAAGTTGAATGTGAAACTCATTCACTCATTTCATTTATTGAACTTACTTGTGTTGTATCATGTACCTGCAGATAAAAACAGAAATCATTTTAAAAAACTCATTCAATTATTCACTTTTGGAATTTTTGTATCATTATTTAGGTTTAATTATGTGCATGTGAGTGTATGTTTTTACCTTTTCCAAAGTCAAATTCAAGCATTTTTCAAGAATTTTCAAGATGCATTTTCAAGATTGTCCAGCACATTATAGCTGTGGCAAATTACAGACTTATGTATGTTTACTCAAAATGATTATTCATCACATTAAAACAGATGTTATTGTGCTATAAACAATAAAACTCTGTTTTAATACAGTCTACTGAAGGGTGAGAAATAAAACAAACAAAAAAAAGATTCATGTTTCAAAATGTGTCCCCTGTCTGTAAGTAGACTTGGTATCTTATGTAACCTTGTTGAGCCCAATATCTGATTTATTTTAGCAGTTTCAAGCACATCCAAATCAAAACACCTTTCAAACATTTAAATTCAGGTGTTTTCATTGATTTCAGCACTCGCACAAACCCTGTTTTATGTGTTTACATCTATACTATAAGTGCTGACAGGAATATGACATGACTAACCTGTCAGAATGACATGGATCCAGGGCTCATCCCATCAAGTTAAAGAAAATATCCTCCCACTCCTCAGATGTCTCTCACATAGACCACATGTCTCAGGAAGGAAACAGCTGAGGGCAATCAGATCACTGACTCACAGTCATAACTCATTAATCCATTTCAGACCCTTTACCAAAATCATGTTTAAAAACTGGAAAAAAAAAAAATGTTTGTGACCGACTGAATTTCAGAAAAGCTCTGCATCACCACTCTGCATTTGTACATAGTTAAAGGGACAATTCACCCTCAAACCAATTACCCCCCTGGTTTTTAGTGCTATTTATCCATCTAGATAGTTTTGATGTGAGTAAATGACACTCTTATGGTGCTCAAAGCACCAAAAAATACATTTAAAAAAATTCAAAACTAGTGTCTCCACAAAATCATGACCAGGTTACTCCCACATAAATTGTTGTGAGCAGTTTCAGAACTACTTTCCTTTTGCAGTAGAATCTACTGGAACTACTTTTTCTACTAGAAATAAAATAGAGCATGCAAGAAACTGATTATCTTGAGTAGCCAGGTCATGATTTCTAGAAAGAGACGATGGATTAGAATTTTTTTAGATGTATTTTTTGTTGTTGTTGTTGCTTTGAGCACCACAAGCTGAGTGCTTAGTGTTTAGTCCCATTGTATTGGAGAGAAAGCAGATGGCCGATATCTCCCAAACTCTGCAACTCACACCAAAATTATCTAGATGAATAAATAGCACTATAGGCCAGAGGGAAAAACTTTTTGATTTTGGGGTGGGCTGTCCCTTTAAGCTTTCTGCGAGCGCAGCAGATCTACTGGCACTACCAGCCATTAACCTCAGCACAATGGGTGCCAGGGAACTTCTCCTATGATGCACCCAAACTCTGGAACTCCCTTCCCCCTCACATTTGCATACCGGACAACGTTACAGAATTTAAAACTGCTCTTAAAACCCATCTGTTTGAACTAGCTTACTCCCTCTATCTCCATATACTGCATCTTATTTAGTAGTAGTAGTAGTACTAGTATAGACAGAACAGATGTGCTCTCAGCAGTGGTAGGAAGTAACTAAGTAGAAATACTTCATTACTGTACTTCAGTAGAGTTTTCAGGTATCTGTACTTTACTTGAGTGTTTATTTTTCTGACAACTTTTTATTTTTACTCCCTACATTTGAAAACAAATATCTGTAGTTTGTACCCCCTCCATTCTTAAAAAAAAAAAATTCAAAATATATTATTTTTATTTTATCATTGCATACCACCTTCCCAACATCAAGATTTGAACCTAAATGGATGGGACAATAACATAAAGATGATTCCTTGGTGCATCCATCAGTGCATCAGGTGTAACAAGAAAAAAAAAAGACAAAGATGTAACAAGACAGAAAGGTGGAAAACAAAACAAAATAAGACAAAAGAGACGTAACATTGAAAAACAACATATAAGACATATCAAGATGAAAAACCAACAGGACTGAAAAAGATGCAACAACACTAAAAGAAGGAGAGGGAGACTCGACTGAGGAGGAAAGATGAGGTTCAGTTAGTTTTGCACATAAACAAAAGAGGTTGAATTTGTATTTGTACCTTTTTTTTTTTTTACATAAGTATCTGTACTTCTGCTTGAGAGTGTGTGTACTTTTGCCATCTCTGAATGTGGCAAAGGTTGGGAGGCAAGTAAAAGGCCTTGCTGGATTTACACTTAACGCTTACTAGGACAGATAAACACAGCAGGATTAGAGCCGCAGCATCATGCAAAAGTAACTTAACTAGACTTCTCCTGGACTTTTCCTCAAATCATTTGATTTGAGAAAATGTTCTTCCATCCTACATTCCTGATTTTTTTTAAATTACTTTCCACAGACAATGTATCTCCAAAGGTGAATTGTTAGAGTAACATTTGAAGCTCGACAGAAAATCACTTTAAACCTCACTGGTGCTGTCGTGTGGACTGTGAGGGTGAAACTGAATCAGAGGGTGCGTGATGGTGTGGCTGAAGCAGTGGAAGGTATGCTGGACTCAGTCCATTAAAAACAGCCTGTTCCAGTGACACAAGAGCTGCTATTAGATGACTTCAGTTTGATGCTGAATCTTGCATAATAGAAGTTACTATGGCAACATTAGCGTACACTCATAAACAAAAACTGGCATCTCGTCCAGTTTAGAATTAATGTGAATGTTATTTAATACGAGCAGGGATATTATTGTGGCATCAGTAAAGTACAGGAGTGATTCTAAAGTGCTACATGAACTGACACCAGGTCCAAAACTACTAATCCCCCTTATTCCACCCACCTGTCCCCTCAGATCAGGCCACCAATCACTGCTCTCCGATCCACACACTCCGTTAAAAACCACTGGTCCTAAACTATGGAATAGTTAACCATGAACAATTCGATCTCCCCCTTCACTGACACTTCACACCCTGTCTAAAGGCCTATTTATTTTGTTGTTTGTCTAATGCTGTTTGTGTTATGATTTTTCAATACATTCTATGCTTCTAATAATTTACTTATATCCTCTTGTTTATGTCTGTATTTTTACTTGATCGTTCCTGTTTTTATTTGTGCTTCCCTGTGTTTTTATTCTGTATTCTCTGTAAAGCACTTCAACATTTGTTGTTTTAAAAACGTCCTCTATAAATAAACTTGACTTGACACTAGTATTCATATACATATAGATATCATTGGTTATGGAACATTTGTGCAGATAACTGAAATCTAAATGTGCCACTTATAAACAGATTGTGTCTTTTTCCATCCACTTTAAGGTTGGAATTGGTCCACACAAACCAGGTTTAATCAGAGGCTGATAAAAGTTGTGGTCATAATAAAAAGGAGCATACTGACACTGTTACTCCTCTTGTATTGCGCACAGTTCATAAAAACTATTTTGCTGTTTCTTACTGTACCCGAAAGTAGAAGCAAAGAAAACCTCAAGATGTTATATATCTTTATATATACAGAAAACTATATATTATTTAACTAATGCAATCATTGCAAATGTGAACCAAGTAGATACATAACATTCTTTTTTCACTTTATTCATATTTATTGTCAAACATCAAATATTACACAGTAAATTTCTCTGAAAATCTGATAGACAGAGCTTCAAGTCTGAGTATTAATTGAAACAATGACAAAAACAATAAACCATGATGTCTGAGACCACACATAAATGATGTTCACAGAAATAAGTGAAAACGTGTGTATGATGTGTGTATTTACAAAGCTCCTGGTATCAGTGCTGATCAAACAATCCTTTCATGTAATTTATTTGTGGAGACAAAACTGATGCATCAACCTCTTTCATTTACTGAATAACAGACTGGACAAAATCAGCTGTTTACTGTAATCAGACAAATCATCAGCGTGTGTCTGTGCAGACTTGTGTCAGACTGAAGCCTCATCACACACAGCCTTCATATCTCAGCATCAGTGACTGAACCAGGCCGGCCTCTTCCTGGGCCTCTCCACTATCCTCTTGTCTTTGTCCTGCTGGCTTGGTGTCTCACCCTCATACAGGATGACAGTCTCCACTGTCGGGGCCCTCAGCGGGCCGCCTTCCATTGCTTTAATCTGCTGACGAATCAGACCGGTCTCCTTGCTGACCTTTGCATAACAGAAGCCACACAGGATGTGTTTCTGCTTCAAGTGACCACACTCCGGACACGGCTCGATGTTGTTCTGAGAGATGAAGACAGAGGACAAGACAGAGAGAGCAGACTGTAGGTCAAATGCCTTCGGACACATCTTTACCATTTCCTTGTTACTTATTGGCCAACATATAACCAAATGCTGATGTGTGATCAGCTGATGTCAACCAGTAATATCAGCCTGCCTTCACTGAAGATTTTCACATTTGATGCTGGACTCTGTAGCTGAAAACCTTATCACAATAAAATGTTTCATTTCAGTCAACATAGATAATTATTGATAATATTTAGCAATGCAAATAAGCATGTTTTCTTACATTTGGAGAACAATTTGTAGGTCACAGCATCTTTGTAGCACTATAGTGGTTCATTATAATGATGTTTGTCACACATTTTACCATTAGCAAAACATCTGCTACTGCAGTTTGGATACTGCGCTTGGCCATATGCAATTTTTTGATAATATTTAAATAAATTGTGCAGCCCAACATGGTACCTAGAAAACAGCTTGTTTATCAATTTGTTGGTGGTTGGTAATATGATGGTAAACTTTTGGTGCACTCCCCGTTCAGTTATACAGCACTCATATATTTGGAATAGTTGGGTTTTGGGGTGAAATGACCCCTGGAGATCCAGGAGTGGATCAACTCAATGTACCTGGACTTTAAGGAGTTTCTCTTTAGCTCTCCTCCTGGTGCGGTTGACCTCTATGGTGCGTCTCTTCTTGGGTGCTGCCATCCACAGGATGCTGTCTAGGAGGCCGTTGGGCTGCTCCGGACTCTGCTGCTCCTCCAGCTCATCTTCCCTGTTGATCTGAGGCACCAAGCAGGGGCCATTCACTGCCAGAGCTGGACCTGCACACAGGAAAAAACACTTATCTTTTTCTCAATGCAACCCAAGTCAATTAGTTTAATATGACCATAAAAAATATACAAATGTAGACAGACAACCGAGGGAGGGTGGAAATCAAAGGGAGGCAGTAGGCAAATTTAATTAACTTCTGATTAAATCAAACTGAAATTAAAACAAAAACACTAAAGACAGTGAGTATGGGTGTCATAGACAGCTTGTTACCATGATTAGCAGTAACATTATCAACCGTCCTGAGCTAAAGTCATTAAACTCACCCAGCTGTGTGTCCACTCCCGCCGCCTGCAGCAGTCTCCTCTCAATGTGTAACAAAGAGCATCTGATACTGTGAACTAAAGCCGCTAAATTCATCATTTTTGTTGTCAGCACGCTTTCTTTCCTCCCAACATGTCAAACAGCTCACGGTCACTGAGGTTTAATGCGTCATCAAACAGCGACAACGAAGTGTACTTCTTCCTCCGTTTCATTTCCAGCGGACAAGACGCACTTTGGCGTATTAGTACCACCTAGCGGCCAACGCTACAAACTGCACTCTTTGTTTCATCCTCACACTCTATGAGCTCTCAGACTTAATAGTATATCATGTAAATCAGAACTACATATTTTTTTTGCTTCTAGTTATTATCTCCAACTAGTTACATTTCCATAGATTTATGTTTTAAACCAATCAATTAATCATTAAGAATTATGTATCCTTTATAATATAATTGAATATATGTTTCTTTTGTACTTCAGTTTTTGATTTTGTTTCTAAATATAAACAAAAATTCTTTGTTTTATTTTTAGTGTTTTTTTAATTTTGGTCGGACGGTTTATCACTCCACAGACTTGGTTTAATCTTTTTTTTTTCTTTTTGTATTCTGCATTTAATAATCTAATGAAACTCAAATTACAGTTTAATTCAAGACCTTCCGAGTGGCAGCAGCACCATTGGGTGGCAGTATACACTCTTAAGTAAATTTACAAGCCTCCCGGCAACACACAGTAGAAGAAGAAGAACAAGATGGCGGAACGAGGCTACAGTTTCTCCCTCACCACATTTAGGTAAACTTTGTCAAAATTGCCATGAAATTGAAAATGAGCAACTAAATTCATAGCGTGTAGTTGTCGTTGTTGAATAACAGTAGGATAAAGTTTATGCATGGTTTTCCACATTGATAGGAAAAGCAGGTTTTGGGAGCCGCGGTAGTCGATGCACTGTCATTGCCGGGTATTAATGAATCGGCTAACGTTAAGTGTTAGCATGTTGGCTAACGTGGTTTTAAATTATATCGATGAGACAGATCTTTCCGTGTGATATCGATGGCAAAAACAATACTTTTGTATTTGTTAATGTATTACTGAATAGACTGAAAGAGGTCTGTTTTACAAGCTAATCTTGGAGAAGCTAGTTTAGCTAAATTAGCTCAGATGAGTCAGTTGTTTTAGCTTTTACTTTCAGTTTCATCTGTTTGTGGTTGTAAGCTAAATAATTTTAAAACAACAGTACTTGTTGCATGATACAGTGCAGTTGATTCCCCTCAGTCTTACAGTTAAGTAATTCAGCATCATGTGTTTGTTCCTGCAGCCCATCGGGTAAACTGGTCCAGATTGAATATGCCCTGGCAGCTGTAGCAGCCGGAGCTCCCTCAGTGGGAATCAAAGGTATGGAGTCCTGGAAATGTTTTGGAGCACTTTAAACTGTGGGGTTTGGAGCAAAAGTATGACACACGACATTATTGCATTGTTGATAAGATGAGTGAAATGCGTTAAAATGAAAAGCTTTGATTAAGTGGGATAATAAACCAAATCAAATTGTCACATTGTTAGAAGATGTAGCACCTCTGTCTGGATTGGTGAAACATCTAAAAGGGACAGTTCACCTTAGTATCAAAAATATATTTTTCTTCTGGTCTACTCTGTACTACTGTTATACATTTACATTGTTTTAGTGTATATTACTGAAAGTAGATGGCACTAAGCTTGTGGTGCTCAAAGCGAGAAAAAAAATTAAATGAAGCTCAAGAGCAGTGTCTCTTTCCAGATATCATGACCTGGTTACTCAATATAATCCGCAGACCTTGTCGTGAACAGTTTCATGTAGGAGACTCGTATTTTTGGTGCTTTGAGCACCACAAGCCAAGTACCATCTAGTGTTATTATATTGGAGAGAAGGCAGACATATCTATGGCTGATATGTCAAAAACTCTGCAACTCTAACCATAACAATGTAGATGGATAAATAGCATCACAGACCAGAGGAATAAAGGTTAGGTAGTCTGATGCAGTGTGAAACCATGCTGTAGTGTAGTATTTTTTTCACAATTGTGAAGGATGTGCTATTTTTCCATATAAGACATTGGGCCAACCTAACACACTGGTGCAGCAACTTAAGCAGTCACCAATATCATGTAAGACTATGCATGAGATTACGTTGTTGAAGCTGGGTGGGGAAAATGATCATCAGTTAGGATTTGTGAAGATGCTGATTGTGATATTCTGTTTGATTTCCAGCTTCCAATGGCGTAGTCCTGGCAACAGAGAAGAAACAAAAGTCCATTCTGTATGATGAGCAGAGTGTTCATAAAGTGGAGCCTATCACTAAACACATAGGGATGGTCTACAGTGGCATGGGGCCTGACTACAGGTGGGAACTCTTTTTCTGTTTGAAAACAGAATGTGAGCAGCTTAGGTTTCTAACTTTTGACAAGAAGCATCTTTCTGTGTGATGTCCAACAGCCTCCAGAAAAAAAAGTGAAAACAGTCTATGCAGAGATCGTTTATCAGCAGCTAAAGCAGCAGTTTTCCTAGTCTTATCCAGTATATTTTAAATTGATATATCAGAGGTTTTGCATGTTTAACCCTTTGACAAACAAATTGTATATATTTTACACAGCCAATCGAGGGTTTAGACTCATGTCATGCTTTCCAGACAGCTGTTGATATCACAAGATTAAAAAAAAAAAATCAACAGCCCTTTGTTGGCTCTGTATGAGAGAAATCTAGTAAACGCCACCAGAGTCTGTGTGACTACTGAACCTCATGTGCTCAGATAAATGAATGATTCGTGTCGTTCTTGCAGGGTTTTAGTGCGACGAGCCCGGAAGTTGGCACAGCAGTACTACCTGGTTTACCAGGAGCCGATCCCCACAGGCCAGCTTGTCCAAAGAGTGGCCTCTGTAATGCAGGAGTATACACAGTCTGGGTGGGTATTTACAAAGATGCACTTATACACACACTGCTTATAGACACATCACCTTTATCTTTCAGAAGTAAGATGTATTCAGTCAGAATTTATAGATTTAATTTGTCTTGTTTATTCCTTCAGTGGAGTGCGTCCGTTCGGCGTTTCATTGCTGATAGCTGGATGGGATGAAGACCACCCCTACCTGTTCCAGTCAGACCCCTCTGTAAGTTGTATTACTCAACTTAAATATTTGTTGAAAAACACTCTCTGTCTTGAATTACTGCACTTGTACCAGCTCAAACTTTGATAATTCCTTTATTTTAATAAACCTTTGACAGCAGAGTAATACCTGTGATAGATATTAGTTTTCTTAAATTTAGTTGTACATCTGTCTGTTTAGAAACACGTCCTCTCAGTCTGCAGTGATTCTAATGTAAAGACACTTACAACATCTTACTGGATTTTCATTCCTGTGTTTCTGACTGTCAGGGTGCATATTTTGCTTGGAAAGCCACAGCCATGGGAAAGAACTACGTCAATGGAAAAACATTCCTTGAGAAAAGGTAAGATTTTACAATAAAAGCCAATTTTCTATCATGACTAGAATAAAATTGTAATGAACAGCAAACGTATATGTATGGATTTTTCCATGGTGTTGTATTTGACATTCAGTGGCCAATCATCCACAGTAAGAGCTCTGTCTGTTTATGATGGCAGTCTCAATGATCAAAACACAGGTGTAAAAAGAGTTTTTGTTGTGTATTTTAGAGATATAATGATAATTCAAATTAAAGAATGTTTTTGTGATATAGTCATGCAATTTTGAGCAAAATCTGAATGGATACAAATGACAGAAACCTTTGTTTCTCAAAAAACATAGTTAATTTTAATGAGTAACGGATGATAGTATCATGATTGGGTATGAAAGGGGAATTCTTGAAAGGCTCAGTCGTTCACAAGCAAGAATGAGTATTCACCACTTTGTGAAAAACTGTGTGGGTAAATAGTCAAACAGTTTATGAAAATCAGGAAAAAATAGGACCAGATTGAACTTCAAAAGCCAGCATATGTGGTGGTATGGGGTGTGTTAGCTAGGGCTGAACGATATGGACAAAATTTTATATCTCGATATTCATGACAGATATCTCGATATCGATACGATATGACTACGGGTTCGGTGAAAACCAAGCAAAACCAGACACCTGTGGCACGGCTGATCCGGCTGTCACCTTTCACTGCGTTTTCTAGAAAAAATAGATGTACAAAATAATTCATGAGTATATTACAATAGCTAAATAACCACATATTAATGCAGATTGTTTCCTC
>JAJHUR010117362.1:545-13302 GCA_027495735.1 Lutjanus campechanus | reverse complement strand
GAGCTCCCACCTTTTGATCAACACTCAGGACCGTGCCTCAAGTTAAAGGGATAGTTCGGATTATTTGAAGCGGAGCTGTATGAGGTGCTTTTCCAAAGTCATTGTAGGGCAGATGGCGGTCGGCATGTCCCCAGTTTGTAGAAGCAGAGAGGAGCACCAGCGTAGAAACTGAACGATGTAGTGCTGTGGGCAGGGTCAGCAGCACAGATATTTTAGCCACTAAAAAAAGGCCATAAAAAAAAAATCAATACTAGCTTGAGTGTATGCTATATTTAGAATATTTTCAGTGCTTTCCTTTGCCATCAGACAACATGTTTTGACAGGAAACCACCATTACATAAGCCAAATATCGCTCCCTCTGCATCAACCAGAATCCCTAATTTTGCCTTACAGTTACTGGTCTACCACGGGCCTGGTTGGTTAGTTTGATTGCGTTATTGCATGACTTCAGTGAATCTGAATTAACCCTTTAAAACACCAGAGTCACAAAATAACAACTAACAGATCGACGTCATGTAATGACTGTTTCCCTTTGGAAAAGCCTTTCTGACAGCAAGGCAAGCCAAGTTTATTTATATAGCAGATTTCAGACACAAAGCTAATTCAAAGTGCTTCACATAAACATATTAGGGGTGTGACATGCATCTGATGCATCAGGCTTTAATGTATAAGATGTGAGTGCATCGATTCAAACGGCTTGTATCAGTGAAAAGCTGAACATGAATCAGAAAAAAAACAATGCAGCGCTCAATTATCAATACATCTCATTAGGGTGCCCATATGTTTCATTTTTGACATCAAGGATTTGCTGCTGTAACTTTCCTAAAAAGCAATTGAAATAGTTTTAAATTATTGTTCATAGATTCTCATTTAGGCTACAGAATCTCAATTACACATGAGACTCATAATAAGATGTTAACACCACAGTAATATCCCCTTCTCTGTCTCTACTGTTACTGGATTTAGTAAAACTATCAGTATTTCTTCTTCTTTCTTCGTTTCACATTGTATTGCATCACGACAGGGCTGAATCATATCACACTGAATCATTAGCTAGTTAAAGATTTCTAGGATGCATCGTATCGTTGAACATGTATCGGGATGCGCATTGAATTGTCTCAGTCAGTGAGATGCACACCCTAAAAC
The DNA here is from genome assembly GCA_027495735.1 of Lutjanus campechanus. NCBI lineage: Eukaryota > Metazoa > Chordata > Actinopteri > Lutjaniformes > Lutjanidae > Lutjanus > Lutjanus campechanus. The sequence continues at coordinate 12,156 of JAJHUR010117362.1, read as the reverse complement.
ATACGCAAGAAAAATAGGTAATATATTTGATTTAAATAGAAAAAAACAAACAAATATGCACACACACCAAAAAACAAACAAACAAACAAACAAAAAAGCAAGATAAAGAGGTGAAAATATTCTAAATCATATTCTAAACACACCACACACTTAAAGTGATATTGATTTGAGATGCACAATCCACTTTTTTTCAGTTCCAATCCAATTTTAATACTTGAATTTGGATATCTGATACTATACTGATACCAGAGCTCTTTTTTCTTTATCATTATGCATGATTAGCATTATTATTATTATTAATATTAGTAACAGTAGTAGTATGATGTTCACGGACTGTGTTTACTGTTTCACTTCATCTGGAAAGTGTGTTTAGTCTCCATGTGGCCAATTTTTTTTTTTGTGATGCATTTTTACAGAGCATGTTGGTTTATGTTGGTAATTATAATTTTTTCGCTGGTTTAAAGTTTTAACAATGAGTGAGGTGGCTCGGACATTTCCTCACTCTAGCTGTATGTTGTAACACGGTTTTGTGTCTTCTTTGATACATAAGAGCTGCTATGCTGTTATTTATCTTTAGTTTTGCGATATGTAGCGCATAAATTTCAATTAATAACAATGTAGGACTTAGCAATCGTATCAGTGCGTGGATTTGTGTCATTGGTCCGATATGCGATAATTGAAATATCAGCCCTAATACTGATACTGAATCAGATCCGTCTCATCTCTATCTGCTTCTCCAAACTGAGGATGTTCCAACCACCATCTACTGAAGGTAACACACTGACTTTGGATAAGTATCTCATACAACCAAACTTCAAAAAAACCTAGACTATCACTTTAACATTACATATTTTGTTTCATCACAAATTCTGTTTTTATTTCTACGAATCCCCGTACTTCAAAGAATACCCAGTTTTGAGAGCAAACAGGTACAGTAGTGGAGCCAGTGAGGATGTGAGTTAAAATAGTAAATGGGAGCCTCACCGGAGTGGTAATTGCCTTGTATGTATAACAAATGAAATGACAAAGTGGACAATGAGTATTCAGGGAGGATCCACATTTGTCTTCGCCCACGTGGGACTCTACATCAACTTAGTTTGTGAGGACTTTGCTAAGAAGTAGGTCAAGTCTAGATAGAGGTGAACTCAATCCCTGAAGCTGTTAAAAATCATGATTTATTGCGAGCCGTTCAAGCCCCCTCACCACAGTGACACTGTGGATGACACTGTAGGTAAATGTGATGCATAGGCTAAAAAAGCTTTCTACTTTTAAAAGCAGAGAAGGGTGTCTGGTCACGCAGAGGATGGGAGCTCATACAGTAATACATCTACACCGAGAGCGGGAGAGGAAATTGCTACTCATTTTTTAATGTACCTCCAGTTTCCAGGCAGATAGACAGCACGGCTCTCCTAATATGACTGCTCACATCTCAAAAAACGTGGTCCACGTGGCGCAATACTCGCTTTGATTATGTTCAGAATACTTTGTTCATCTCGTCTGAAGGAATTAAAGACCAATAGAGAATCTGCTTCTCCTCTGAGGCAGGTTGACAACAAACTGTAAAGATTATGAGCTACTGGGGAATGTTTATCTCACACAGACTCACTTTTCTACCACAGGAACTATAATTTCTCTGGAGTGATTGGGCTGTTAAACCTTCTATTGAGATTAATATTAAATACACATATTTTCTGCACCAGGAGACTGTTGTAGCCATTAATAAAGCTCCACTTAAAACTGGCTCTCCACAACCACTATTCAAGCCAAAAAAAAGTGTTGATGCAGAATTTTAGTGGGAGAAATTGTGTCGAGTTGGATGTGATTAATCTACACTCTTAACCAATATGTTATGAAAAGAATTTGTGTATCTCTTTTTTGATTTGGTCTGTCTGGTTGTGTCTGTGTATGCGTGTGGTGGCAAGAATAAATTAAAACTAAAATGAAGAGAAGTACAGTTGAAATAAAATTTTGAAAGCTTAATCTCCAAGCTTTGAAAAGTTAAATACAAACATTTGTTGATGTTAAATTTCACTGGAGCACAAGTGTGTAGCTTACTCTGTTCTGTACTCAGTTCCTATTTAAATTGTTTACAGCACAGTCGTAACCAGCAACGCACCTCTAACCACTCTTAAATTTTTCTTTTGAAGATTCTGACAAGAAACCAAAGAGCAGGTTACTTACTCATTTATACTTGTTTAGGTAACTGTTCAGTCATATTTTCACCTCTTACATCCCACCCCTCCTTAAAGTAGACCCATTATTGTCTTCTTTAGGGAAGAACAGGGGGTCTTTAGGGCAAGATAGCAGGTTAGCACAAACACAACGATCCTACAATATCGCTGCAACAACTGCCTTTAAGATGGCTTTGTGTTTATGCTGAACCAAGCTGGCACAAAGCCACCCAAGTGTATCCTTTTACACAGCGAGCTGGCATTGCAGAACCAAAAGAGGCGTGACATAACACAAAAGCACACCAGTCAACAAGTGATTCTGTTCATCTGCTCGTTTATAATCACACATAAATCTTTTTATGTGTTCCTGGATAAACAGACCGTCGCTTCCTCTGCGACAGATAAAACGAACGCCATGTGTGATGATCTGAGTGCAGGATTTCTCTCCTCCCGCCTGTCTGTCTGCGTGTGTCTGCTTACTGCGTGCAGCTCTGTGTCAGCGCTGTAAAAAGTGTCCGCTAATCTCCCTCTACTTAAGACAGTTGATTAATATGCAGAATAAGTTTGTAAATTATCGATCACAGCCACAAACTGCAGTGAACATGTAACTCAACAGCATCCTGACCCACCGTGCTGGCTTAACCTTTTACGCAGACATCAATCTGCTACATAGAAGTGGTACAGGGTAAGCTTCCCTATTAAATCTGCTTTTCAGACATTTTTAATACTGAAATGAAACTCTAATCACTCATTGTTAGTGTCAGTAATTTATTTTTTACGAATTTCTAATGTTTTTATTTTCTAATTTGTCAAAATATGTCAAAAGTCTGACTTCATGACTACCTAATGTACACTTTTAAGTCCATGGGTATTCAAAATAAGCCCACTTCAAGATTTTCAAGAGGCTTTTTTAATGAATAAACATTTATTTAAAAAATCTTAACAACTTGTTGAGTTCGAATCTGTTATCTCTTGGCTCTCAAAAAGTATTTTCATTTTGTCTCAACTCCTACTGTATAGCCGTGACCAGCTGTGTGCTAAACTTACACCATATCCTCTTTGGAATGCCCAAAAAATGAACAAAATTAAAACTATAGTGGAAATTATTCATCATTAGTTAAATATGTGTTGTGATTTTGTCTGTATCTCTATGCTATGGTGCACTGTTGGCATTTGAAATTGGCAAAAAAATTTCCGATCCAGGCACCGATGCTTTAAAGATTTCTGAAGACCAACTGTTTTTGAAAACCATCAGTTTGCAGGTTCAATACTGATTTTCAATACTGATTTTCCATGTCAAGAGTAGGGAGGATGATGTTTCAAAGGTCAAAAGTGAGGAAACTCCATTGGAACACTGCCTGGTTCTTGCCCCAGTTTGCATGGGATTAGCATAAAGTGGTTAGGTCTGTAAAGGGGAAACTCGTCGATATCCATAGAACCCATTTTCATTCAGACATCTTAAAGTGAGAGGTCAAGGAACCCCACTGAAAATGTACAAGCCAGTTTTTCCCTTGCCAAAATTCTGCCTAACTTTTGGAGCGTGATTTAACCTCCTTCCTGAAATGCTAGCCATGACAGGGCTGGTACTAATGGATGTCTTAGGTCACCAAGGTTCATATGGGTTTATTCACTCTAGCTTTAAAAACTGAGCCTGCTAAGCTTCTGAAAGGGAGCAGTGTTGGCCAAGGATGAGGGTGTCAACGTGGGGTTTAACAGGTTTGAAAATGAATTAAATATTTTTCAGAACCAAAGCCTAAATGGTTTCTCCACAATGCCAGGAATAAAATTCTGTGAGGGAGGTTTTGAGACCTGTATTCATTTATTATATTGTTGGCCTAAAAGTAGCCAAATTGGAAGTTATTAAGTCTAAAAAATAATGGAATCACTTTATGAAATACCTACAATGACTAAGCTTTTAAAACTGAATATGTGTGAAGTGCCCACATGTGTGCTAAAGCACACAAATTCACAGTTATTAAATAAATTCATATAGAGAACATCCCCTCAGTGTCCTTGATGGTGGCTATGAACCTTGTTTTAAGGTTCAGATTGACTTTGAGTTTGAGATCTCTTCCGTCTGTGTCAGTGTCAGATAATGCAGAAAGAGCAGATCTTAATCTCTGAAAGCTCCGTGTTGAATCGACATTAAATTCTATTTTTAACATTTCAAATAATGGCTGAAGCTTTCATGACCTTTTAAATCTTAACTCTAGTTTTATTATCTGTGTGTGCATGTGTGATTTTCTGAGAACAATCGACCCTCCAGTACTCCACCAGTGGACTGTGGTTTCATGACCTCCCCTTAAGGGCACAGCTCCATTTCTAATGGACCTGATACACCACATGCTGAACATAGATGACGGTTTTTTAGCTTTTCTTTTTCCACATTAATATAATTTTAATACAAGTGCCAAACCTAAAGCTGATATAACTGTTAGGAATCACAATTTATACAATATTTCTCTTCCCAGTGCAGCAAGAAAAACATGACACTATTGCTTTTTGCCTCAAGGCAAGTTTTAAATTCACCACTGGGTCTGAACAGAGTCCCCAAATGCAAAAACCAAATGCATGTTCAACAACCTGTGACAAATACTATTAGTCACAAAGTCCCTCTGATGTAGAGGGTCTGATACAGGGTCTCATCAAGCCTTATCCAACTTAATCGCTTGGAGTTTTAAGTCTTGATGAGAGCACAAAGGCACAGACTCTCTCCTTCCTGCTCACTTCATTTGCTGCCTCAAGGCCACACACTGAGCTCTTAGGATCATGGCGATGAAACTATAAAAAAAAAAATAAGAGACACAAACTTAAATGTCTCTATTTCCATGGGAGGACATAGTGAACAAAACAACAAGAACTCTGGGTAAAAGATAATGGTTCATGAAGCCAGATATCCTGCACCAATCAAAAGCCAATACAAACAGCTGATTAGGCTATAAGCTGAGGTGCTGAGCCAAAATGAGAAATCTCCTGTGGAGGTAATGGGCACACTCACGGTAACCACACTGTATCTTTCATCAAGATCTTAACCACACCACTCCTCACTGATGTGTCAATTAGGTGTGAGGAATACGAGGCTGCAGTCTGGTTTCTCCATCGAGTGCAACACGTCTACAGCAGAGCCAAACACAATGCTCATAAAAGTGACATATTTCAGCCTCCTAATTATCAACCACCATCTGCATAGTGTCTGAGGGATTATGATGATTTGTTTGGGGAATCCTGAACAATGAGCTCAGACAAACAAACTGCAGAACATAGAGAACCAATAATATGTTTTAGATATGTGTTAGGGCTGTTGCATTAATGACTTATTAATACTGCGATGAAGATCTGTGTGGTTGCTCTCTTGGTGAAAAACGAGATGCACATGATATGTAATGGGTAGTCAGAGACTAATTCACAGCAAATGGCTGGATTGTAATGTCTGTCTGCAGACACTAATAAACGTTATAACTCATTTTGAGGCATGTCTCTAGCAACCTGATCAAAGTTGGGGAGTAGTGAACTACATGTAATTAAAATACAAGTTTAAAGATCTCGTAAGGCAACAACAAATGTTTGTTCTGAGTTTGTCACATCAAACATGTGTTATTAACCCCCTAGCCAGATTTCTGCTGTGCTGTGGATTGTGTCCACTCTGCTGTCTCAGTGTCAAACACCACTACGACCTGGAAACAACCAGAAACATGGACTCTCCATCCAGCGGCTTTATTGGACATGTGTAGACATGTCTGAGCCATTAGAGAATGAGGACAGTGAGAGGATGGTATTTTTTTACCCTTCTGTGCCAGGTTTTTGGAGTTGGAGTGAGCTGAAATGAACTGCTGAGCTGATTTGGACTGACAGAGTCCCTGAGGTATGTTTATAATTGACTGTTAGGGAGGCTGCGGGGAGGGCGAGGTGGTATCATTCGTGTGTCGGTTCGTGGGGCTTGTGTAGTGTTGGTGGAATGATGGGTCCGGCACATCACCGAGTCATGTTTCAGGTCAGTCAAAAGACCATGCCCAAAGACACATGCTTGCATGAAGCAGGTGTTAGGAGACGGAGCAGCTGAGCAGCTGACGGTGTCGCCAAACACGGTAAACTTTCTAGCACTTCAGGCTAATGTTAGCCAGCAGCAGACTACTGTTCACAGTCTGACAGTTAAAATCTCACCTCCTGTTCTGGCTGAAGAATAAACAACCTGCACTGACGCGTCTCCTCAAACATTTTCTCATCCACGCTCCTTTAACTTTTCTTTCTGTTTTTCTCACTGCAAAGCTTTACTACAGCAAACTGCTGCACTGCGTCAGTCTCCGGTTTGTTTACATCTGTAAACACATGACATGAGATCACATAAAATCGCATCCTGCAAGATCCCACAAGATTCCATAAGATCACGCGAGATTGTGTTCCTTCCAGTCTAATCTTAATATAATAAGGCCTGGCTGTAACCTGGAGGACTTTTGGAGAAAATGTAAAATAGTTTTTAATAAATATTTAATAGTCAGTGTTTAATAATGAACATCCAATTTAATCTAATAATAAAAGGTGTCAATTATAGTTCTTAGACTGAAAAAAAAAAATCAGAATTGGCAGATTAGATGCCTAAAATTAGGAATTGAAATCGTCCAAGAAAACTGGAATTGTGCATCTCTGATTTTTTTTAAAGCACGTCATTTATGATAAATGAAGTAATTTGGTGTAGAAATCTTACTTAATGCCTTGCAGGCGACTACATGGTCAAATCAAACTACGTCCTGCTGAGTAACCTGACATGCCAGATGGTTTGTTACACAGAACCACCTAGGAAGTCGTCCTTAGAAACTCTTTGGAAAAGGGCAGGCACGCGGCAGGTGATTGGATGAACCATCTGTCCATTATGTCTAACATGGACTAACTCCAACCAATCAGATCAAATTCTTGCCAAAGCTGGTTGGAAGAAAATATTGAAAATATCTTTTCCATCACGAAAAGCCTTCAGTGTCACTCTCTGCTCTTCTTACAATGAAGAAATACTCTCCTGTTGTGATGTAACTGATGCTATCACAGTATCTATGCTGACCTCTTCAGGAGCTGCCATTGTTTGTTCCAGAGAATTGGCTTCCATGGATGCTTCTCGTTGTCATCACACCTAAAACCACAGCTGCCAGTGGTCCCTCCTTTAACTTAACTGGCAACGATTTGCATGCTATGCTAAATAGCTCAAATGCTTCATGCAAATGATTATGTACGATTGTCTGCTGTTTTCTACATTATAAATTGCTTATGTCATGCTGATCAAAATGTATTATACTGGTTCTCTGATGAACAGTCGTACACTCCAAAACATGTAGGCAGTAGTTCGGTGCACAATTCACATGCAAAATTGTTGCACTAGTTGTCACAATCTGTCAAGCATATCTCCATACATTTCTATTTGAGTTTTTTAAAATAAATATATGTTACATATACAGTATATGTCTGGGATTGATGAATTTCTCTCAGGTGAATCTTGACTTTCACTAATGACAGGGAATGTGTGAAGCGTTCGATCAATCACTGATCAAGCAGTTTGATCATAGCTCATAGGTGATGCCTGAGGGGTGTTTTCTTATGTTTTCATTTCTAATTTTGTTTTTTTTTTCCTTTGTGCTATAGCAGTGCTGTAAAACAGTTTTGTCCTATTCTTTTTTTGTATCACAATGACATGGTCTGTCAACAAATTACAGTACAAACAGAAAAGACGGAAAACTGAGAATGCTGAGCAATCTCTTGCAATCATCTCCCACCAACCGTAATGTCTAACTTTGTACTGTTGATAAATTGATATATGTCTTACAGAAAACTGCAGACTTGTGCATTTTCAATCACTGTCATCAAAACCTCAGCCATCGTTTACGTCAGAAGATACTCGCAGAGTACAGCACAGTTATACTAACAACATAGGCATTTTGACTAGAGCTGCGACATTGAAATCGATTAGCCAATCGAAAGAAAATTAGTCGCTAATTATTTTGAGGATTGATTATTGTTTCAGTAATTTTTCAAGCAAAAATGTCAAACATTTGCAGATTTCAGCTTCTTAAAAGATTTTTTTTAATGATAATAAACAAAGAGTATTTGGGTTTTGGTTGGACAAAAGAAGCAAAAGACGTTTTATAGGCTAAACCATTGATCAGTTAAGTGATAATGAAAATAATTGTTAGTTGCAGCTCTAATTTTGACTGTCTTGTTTGTAAACAACTAAACAAGGACTTAAATATATGTAATTAAACATAAATATTTACTTTTGAGAGACTTTTAAGAATTTTGAGCAGGTTATGGGCTTTTCTGGGTAATCCATCATGTGGTGCTGTTTGTACAAATTGTTTCAAGAAATGCATTTACTGTCTTGCAAATGTTAAGGGAGATTCATGAAATGTACCAAAGCGACTGAGAAAAAATGCATCACAGAGACATGAGAGTGGTATGAATCTTTTCATCTAACTCTAAAGTGAATAGGCACATTTCTGAAAATGAACTACCATAATACTGGTGCTTCTACAGAGAAGCAAAAGCAAAGGCAGGAGAAGAAGCACAAAAAAGATATGGATTTTCTGTATCATGTTTGTAATAATTCAAAATTCTAAAAATCAGCCCTATTGTGCATGTTAAGCTTCCCATAAGCCTAAAAATAATGTTCACGGCAAAAAGATCCTCAACATTTCAAAAGATTCTGAGCCACAGTCTTAAGCAGTGCAAAGGAGTTGAAAGAAGACTTGAAAACATGCACTCTAAAAGCCAAACAAATCTTACTGAACTGTTGGGAGCACTCAAGGAAATGAGTCCAGGGACCTGCTCTGCATATGTGTGAAAGTTTAGACAGCATAGGAAATCATTGCAGCTCACTCCACTCCTGCTTATATGGTGTGACAACCTACACATGTTTTCCTGGCTCTCTATCTGTCTGGTTTCAGTCTGAAAATTGCGCTGCCAATAGATATTAACTCCTAAAGACCTGCCTAAGAGGCGGTAAAGGGAATACGTGTCAAGAAGACATAGAAGTGTCTGCCAAAGAAAATAAATGTTTTCCTCTTCTGTTTTCCTGCATCTCTTCTTCCTTCCTTCCTTCCTTCCTGTCTCTCTTTGCCTCCACAACATCCCCTCTATCTTCTGGGATCTGACACGTCCGGCCTGCTGACTGATACAGTAATTGAAGGACAGGTGATAAACTGTGTGTCAGCCCACTACCACAACATGTATACAGTACTCGCTGCTGATAGGAGAAATAGATTCAACCAGCCAGTGGTCTGAGAGTCGTCACTGTCCAATTAAAGGTTAGGAATTACAATGGACAGCGGCGTTGTCCGTAAACAGATTAGTTAATCAATACTGTTTGTGTTTGAATATTTTAGCCCATCATCCTAATTAAAAAATACTGTATATCTGACTGAATTCATAAGCAGCAATGTTGTTTTACAAAAAGCAAAACCCATGAAACTCTTGAGAGATAATTTATCCATTTTCTTGGCTAAAAAGTATAATCTATACACTACATTTTGTTTTCTGAAAGCAATAGGAAATAAATTTAACATTAAACTATACGGTATACCCAGTTTGAGACTTGGCATTTAAATAATCCATTTAATCAATGAAAGAGCAGCAGGAAATGGTCATTTCAGCAATGTGCACAAATCAAAAACCTCAATTTACATTGTTGGTTTGTGAAAATTTAAAGTACCCTCAAGACATGTTCTTTAACAAATATGAAAATACTGTGCTTGGAATAATAATTAGTCTTTTTTCTACAATTAAAAAAAAAAGAATCTTAAGTTAATTAAGTAGTAATGACTAACTCAAAATGTTCACATACTTAGTTAGAAATTCCTAACAGTACTTCTTCTCCCTCAATGAGAATCTATGATGTGCAAATATTTTTTTGTTTAAAAGTTTAATGGCTGGACACAAGATGTCATTGGAAAGTCCTATCTTGTGTGTGGTTAAAAAAATATATAATTATTTTGGTGGATATTGCAACTGCGATATGACTCATGATAAGTGGGAATTATAATTTTTGCAGAACATTTATTTTTCATTTTTGTTGGAAGAAAACTACTGAAATCATGGTGATGGGACATTTGTTGAGGTTTGTACAAACAAAAATGTTTTCTTACAGCTGGAGAACAAGATTAGCAGGGCAGAACATCTCTGCAAATCTCTGCAATTTGGATATTACACTTGGCCATATGGCAATTTGAATTATTTTGATCGATTGTGCAGCCCTAGATGTGACAAAATCCTGCTCATACGTGCACGTCTTAAGCACACAAATAAAATTTCCACATAAAGAAGATGAACCTGAAAACCATCTTCTGGTGTCAAACTCTGCACAAACATCATTCTGCACGGAAAAGCTCAAACATCCAACTAATACATGAACATGCAATAAGCAACACAGATTCTTAAAAAGAGGGGGACCTTATATGAAGTCTATTGAGTGTGTGTAACAGCTAAATCATAATATCATCTTGTGCTGAATCAATCAATGAATTGAGTAGTTCATCTACAGAAAAACTTTGTTAGAAGCATAACATTTCCATTGATGTCTAAAATTACTACGCATACGTTATTTTGTTGTGTCCTTAAATTGTCCCAAAAGTTTCCAACAATGGTCAAACTCCAAATAAATCTGTAATTCTATTCAAGGCCTTGATGCGTTTCATTTGGTCGACTATCAATGGCGTCGTATCTTCCTAAAAACTCTCAAGGAGCTATAACTTCTAGGGAGACACCACATGATGCGTCAGAGCGAGAAAAGAAATCGGCAAACCGCCTGAACACTTAATTGTTTACTATTGCTTGTATTGTTCGGTCGTGATGGAGCACGATTATTCATTGCTATTTGCTGTGTTCTGTGCCGATAAGAGGTTGTCCTTCAAGGCTTTCAGTCAGAAAGGTTGTTTTGGTTAAGTTTAGGGGCAAAAAAAAATCACGGTTTGGGTTCAAATAGTAAGATTTATGCCAGAAAGGTTTATGTTTTTATGTTTTTCTTTATTTATTTGTTCTGTGTATCAGTGAAGACAACAGCTCCCACACTAATTCACAACATCATTAAATGCCTTGTTATTAGGGGGCCAAGCCCGCGGGGCCTGGGGGACGAGTATGCAAGCATACGCGTTTCCCAGGACCAGCGGTGCTGGGAACCCTATTGTTTTTGTTCGGATTTTTAGGGGGCCAAGCCCGCGGGGCCTGGGGGACGCGGATGCACAAGCATACGCGTTTCCCAGGACCAGCGGTGCTGGGAACCCTATTGTTTTTGTTCGGATTTTTATAGTTATTATTATTATTCCCTATTATAGTTATTTTTATTTTTCCCCCGATAAAAGTGGTGCTGCAGCCTACACTGTGCAACGGAGGGTGGTGCGATTTGGAGGGTTGGTTTAGACCCCTGCACGTACCTCAGATGCAAAAAATGACATATGCATGCCAGCAGG
>JAJHUR010117356.1:1170-18749 GCA_027495735.1 Lutjanus campechanus | reverse complement strand
AAAAATACTGCAACATGCTCTTTGTATATTAAAATATTTTAAATATCAGGAAAAATAGTGTTAAGATAAGTACTCAGACATCAATGTCCCGTCGTCCCGGCAGGTCCTATGTCGGAGCAGGTGGAGGCAGCAGTGACCAAACGGCCCATGTCTAACACCCGGCGGGCAGCAGACAGGAACCTGGGTCCTATGCTTCCAGCCACCAGAAACCTGCTCAGGGAATTTCATCAGCCCCTCAACCATAAACTGGCCAGCGTGTTGGACAACAAGGCCTTCCTCTGGACTAACACCTGAAGGGACAGGAGCGAGGTCGTGGACGCATGTGAATGAACAACCAGAGCAGGAAGCTAAAGCAGGAAGAAACTCCTACACAGGTGTATAGTTGTATTTGGGATTATATGAAGCTCTGGGTATGTGTATGGGGTTTTCTTTGTGATATTTATTTGATTTTGAAAGAATGTGAGTGTCTCATCAAATCTGGATGACAACAATAAAATAAACTGAATTTGAGTTTGATGCTTTTATTGTGGTGAAAAGTCTTTTTAGGGCTGCTGCTCATGAAATGCACAGTTAGTCTACAGTCACAATTACTTCATTAATCTACTTCTCTGGAGAAAGTTTCCACTTTGTGTATGCCTCAGAAAGCTGTGTTGAATATCATGTGGTCATGGTACAGTGATTTGAACTTTGTTTATGTGGAGAGAAATATCCCATGTCCCATTTTTATTGTCCATGTCCCCTAAATATCAGCTAGAAAGATGTATAAAAATATTTTAGAAGTGTAACATTAAATTTCAATGACTCAGGAAACATTACATCGTCTACACTTGAAATGGATATTATCATTAATATTACAGTGCTGGTTCATGCACAAAGTGGATCTGGAGAAAAGTCAAGGAACATTTTGAAAGCCGAGATATTTCAAAACCAACAGTTCTCTTAACCTCTTACCCCACCTGTTTAAACCAGTAAATGACTAGTTCATAATCAGTTGATCACTTCAGGCATTTATCAAGCAAACATTCATGGCTCCACTTTCTCAAATGTGAGGGGCTGCTGTGCTGCTTTTCTCTGTTTTATGTAATTGTAAATTGATATGTTTATTTGAGTTTTGGTCACTGGTTGTTGTACTAAACAAGCAGTTTGAAGATGTCACCTTGTGTTTTGGGTGATTGTGATTTTCTGACATATGACAGGCTAGAGTAACATCATGTTCATGTTCCGGGATTAATCACAAGGGGGCACTAAAACACTGATCATAACTCTAGCTGTTCCACAGACCTGCAGTTATTGTGGTATTGCACAGTGTTATACTGTATGTAGGATACAATACAGGTCAGTGCAGTCATGGTTGTTTAAGCCTCCCTTCACATAATTATAAATGGTGTTTTCCTGACGATTTCATACAGCTGTGATTAAGGCACGATGATCATCAGGTATATCTTTAGGCTGCTTGATCATTGGAAGAATAACACATAAAGATTCTGCATGGTACATTGAAAAAAATAAAATACATTACAGTTTAACCAAACCAAAAGAATGAAATCCAAGGGAGAAAGGGAGTTTAATAGTATAGCAGACAGTCAGATTAGACCTGGTCCCTGTTGGACCAACTCCACCTATCAGACTGAACCCCACAATCAAAGTCTTCCCGGAGATCACAATAATTATATAGATGTAGATGCTATTAACATCCAGGTGTCAGTAAAGCCAGCAGTGCTATTTATACCTGCAGTGTAAATAGCCAATGTGGATATTAAAACCAGCATGGCAAAGACAAACCATTATCTTTTCCTGAATCTAACCAAGTACTTTTGTTTCCTAAACCTCACCAAACTGCAACTGAAAACTAATAATGATAATAAATCACAGGTTAGGCCTTGAACTCCACAGGGGAGAGTCCTACATATAACCCATTCATCCATCACCACCTCCTTTCTAGAAATATTTAGCTAAACTCATGAGCCAAGTATAAATAGCTGAATAGCTGTTGTATCATTTTTCTCACAAATGGTTATGAATATATTTATAATCAGTCCCAAACATATACACATTAAAATGACATAGACAGATAAATCTAAATCAGTCATAAACAATGCAATGCAAAAAAAGGTATGTGCACACCATTAGACTGTACAGTATCTAATAAAGTTTTAAAAAAAGAATAAAGACTCTGGGAGCATTATTTTGCATTTTCTATGAAAGAATTGTTATTTTTCTCACCTTCTGAGAGCAAAACAAACTGATTAACTAAACTATGAACTGATTTGTTAACATTTAAGGATCTGATCATGTATTATATATGATGATATGAAATTGTACTTTGCTGGAGAATTCAAATTATTTATTGCAATAAAACTAAGAAGTAAATGTGGTTGTGAAGTGTGTTAGTCAGAGACACCAGCAGTGTAAGTGTGTGAATAATGTAGTGTAAGGTGTTGTGGAGTGTGAAAACAAAACCAAAAGCAGGTACAGGCCTGGAAGGAAAGAAGTCATTGTGAACACTGTAAGAGCGTTGGGCCCAGGTGCTCCAGATCTGGCTGGACACTGCAATCAGGCTCCCCGGGCACATTAAAGAAAACATCAGCAAATTTGCATATCAGCAGAGAGGGCAGGGCGTGTCAAAGTGGCTTATTAATTTCAGCATAAGGATTAAGAGAGTTGCAAAGCAGTACTTTGATCCCTGGTACTCATTTTCTTTTGTCATGAAAAAACAACACAGTGTCTTATAATGTACTGCTTTCACATTTCTTGTTTTAAAGACTAATTTAAACAGCATTCCTGTCTATTTATGCTGCACAGGGTGAATGAAACACCATCAAAGCTGACTGATAGTTTACACGGTTGAGTTATTCACATGAACACTTTTCTGCTTTACATTATTCACTGTCATTAGAGAAGATTACAACCCTTAACTGTGCCTGATTTGACGGCTTCACTACCTACTACATTTATCGTCATTCAGGTTACAGGTGACACTTCTCCTCTGTCACTGTTAACATGCACTTATTGAGGAAGGAAAATCAAAGATCAGGGATTGAGGAGGTCCTTGTTTAGCTCTGTGATTATGTGCATTTACAATGTGATTGGTCTCCAGGATGACGTCAGAGCTCCTGAAGACATTAAGGTTGAAGAGAGAGAGGTAGTCTGGCTTGGCTCTTTGCCCTCTTCGTGTCATATTGACAGTAACCCCACTTCACGATTTTCAAAGGCGGAAGAGACTGATAAGATGCCTTTTGACATTCCTTCATTTTGTCAAGGACTTAAGATGTATTGTGCACATATGAGTGTGTGTGCGTGTGCATTTGTTTGTGGAGGTATTTTAGCAGCAAGATTGATGTGAGAGTGCACTGAGCACCCGTTCCTTCTCTTTTTCTTGCATCATTCCTCTTCGCACCCTGTTTCACAGTTTCAATTCATTCACACCTGAGAACTGACAAGAAAAAAAAACACCTTCATTATCATCTACTGTCCACCGAGCAGCTTAGCTACTCACTGGGGTTCCTAAATGAACCATTAAGGAACCATTTGCTTCTCAAAAACACTTTTTTGAAAAAGGGGTTCATCAAGTGTTCCACTGAAATCCTTTTTGGGAGTAAGAGTTCTTTAAGGATTGTTGAAATCTTTGATTAACTCTTTTGTCAAGGGTTATTTGTACAATAATATAAAAGGGTTCTTGGTAGAACCCCCTGAGTGAGTTCTAGAAACCCTTGGAATATAAAAGCAGTCACAGTAGAACCCCCTGGGTGGGTTCTTGTTAGCGCCCGTAGAAGGTGTAAAGATTCTGGATAGGACCCCCAGGGAGGGCTCTGGGTGGAACCATTGCACCATAGAAGTGCTCTCCTTTGGAACCTCTCATCGGGGTTTCTTGGTGAAAACTTCCACAGATGGGTCCAAGTATAACCCTTTACGTTGGGTTCTGGGCGGCACCCTCTGAAAATGTTCAAAGTCGTTCTGCCAGAAACCAAAAAGCGTTCTCCTATGGGGGCAAGCTGAAAAACTCTTTATGGTTCTCGTTAGCCCCTTTATTTCTAAGAGTGTACAGGTGTCGGCTGTCCAGGGTCTTGCTCAAGGACACTTTGACGCTGGTCACTCAGAGTGAGGTTTGTATTTCTCATCACTTCCAAATAAAACTGTTACTACACACTGACAGGACCAGTGTCACTGCAAACAAACATCTTCATCAGCACAATCTAATGGAAAAAGCTGAAAAAGTTACATCATACAATCTCAAAATATGCTGTAAGATGCAGTAAAAGACAGACCTTTTTATTCACAGAAGACATTTGGACATGTCACAATAGGAGAAAGTCATAATTACTTTAATGAGAGCTGAATTTCATGTAGCTTTTTCAGTTTCAGGGTCTTGGTGCTGTGCCTGTTGTCTCTCTGTCATGTGGGACAGATGAAGAGAACATTGTTAATGTTATTAGGAACACATGTGACCACATCAAGTAAAAATGTCTGAACAAGACCTACAGCAAATAATACTTTCAACTATCGATGCCTCCACTGGTAACACTTTATACTACCTGTAATAAGCATTACTTAATATGGCCTAATAATTATTACCTAATAGGTAATAATGCCCTTATGAGATACTTATTAACAATAATATGTGTCACTAGGACTATATAAGTGTTAATAATAGCAAAACAAACATGTTTATTGTTAGATTTTAAGATATTTATAAGCACTTATGTGAAACTTAACAGTTTCTTGATTGTTACTAGTAGTTTCTTATAATTGTTTATAACACCATTACAAACACATTTCTGAGTTTACAGGTAGAGTCAGCAGGATTTGTTGTTTGTAAACATGTCAGGACATTAAATAGCAACATTTTGGGTTGGTGAAATGTCCCAAGCACAGCAAACAATGAGAAAAACATAAGGAAACACAGGTGGAATATAGATTTTCTGCATGTGAGGAAACACTAGAGAACTTTGTCCTGGTTGATGCTGAAATGCTTGAAAAAGTAATTTCTCAATTAAAACCTTTTGCCTTTTAGACCCCATTCCCACATCCTTTTTTAAAACAGTTTATAGCTTTTCAGATGAAGATGTTCTTAACATTGTAAATTATTCACTTCAGATGGGTGTTTTCCCTGCTGCTTTTAAGACTGCCATGGTTAAGCCTCTTCTGAAGCTAAATAATTTAGATGCCTCAGTACTTGGCAACTGCCAGGTGAGCTGCTGAGAAACCTTGTGTACTAGTATGTTCACACTACCGGCAACATAGCTACGATATGGCCAAGCACAGCCGATGACGTGTTGCTCAAGTGCTCGTTGACATCAGTTTTTAGATTCAGCAAACGAAGATCATTAAGCTGTTTTTTTTTTTTTTTTTTTTTTTTTTTGTCGATGTTGTGGCAAGAAAACTCAGAAGAGTTAAATAAAATTTGAAATTGGCTAATAGTAAGACCACAAACAGTGGGGGAGACGGAAAGTGGAAGTGTAAAAACATATGACTGGTTGACACACCACAAGAGTATCATTGGAGCGCTGAAAAAGTTGAGGCCAGCTCAACTTTGATTTGTAGTGTCGGACGTCAGGTTCTGGTTTCATATCATTGGCTTCAATTGAAAATGAAGCCTGAAAATACTGTTAAGCTTAACTCAGCTCAACTCGTGTCAACATCACAGTATAATGCACATCATGGTATAATGCTCTTTCTTAAAATTGTCATGCCTGACTTTAATCTTGTAAAGATAAGCTGCTTTAGGTTTGAGAATGACGTGACACTTTTACAGATTCTACTATCCATCAATCGGCAGTGAAACAGTACTATTCATTGATTTTTTTTCTCCTAACAGTGATAATGGTATGAAAAGATAAATATTTTTTTACAGTCTACGTTGTGTCACATGTGGTCCTTTGCTTAAAAAATCTTCCTACTCCTGTTTGGCACTTCTGTGCTGCTCATCTGTGATTATCTGAGGTAAATTACGCATGTTGGGGAGGAAAAAGGCAATTGAACCTTCTGAGCATCCTCAACTCATTGATTGGTGAATCAATAGAGGACACAATAGAGCCCCAGAAGCTCAAAGCCACTGAAAGAGACAGAAGCGTAATGGAAGAAGGGGAGGAAATAAAAGGAAGGATATTATTAGAATAGTAATACGTCTTGTTACCTGTTCACCACTGACGTAATGATGTTAGTTAGTCAAATTCTAAATGCTATTTAGGGACTGTAGGCTAAAATCACTTAACTTTAATCTGTTACGAGAATTAATTGTTATTTAATGTTTAACAAACGAACAAAAAACAAATTTATTCAAATGTTTTTGTACAAAACACTGAAAGATGGATAATTTATGTGCATCGATTGAATCTTTTACCTGTCACCACTGTATTCATTAACTGGTTAGCTTAGCATACCTTGCTTCCAATTTTTCCTGGTAGCCACTCACATTATTGCAGTGGGGGAAAAAATCCATGCGTTCCAAAAGCCACCATTATAAAAAGAGACGTCTGTAAACCTGTAGGCAAAACACCTTGAACTGCAAAGTCAATTATGATTTTTTATTTTACAATTTTTTGATCGATGATATTTATATTTTATATTTTATATTTTTTAAATCTATATAAACTAAGACAAGCGATTTAAAAAATACATGACACCATTACAATGCATGGGCTGAGCGAGAATTGGAGCCAATGGGGGGAAACACTACTGTGCATATTCAGTGGGATACATGGAAGTAAACCCGGGAAACTAGAAAAATTTTTTGCAGTATGTGCAATTCCTATTGGACTGAATAGGCACCATCTTTGCATCTGGTATCCTGTGTTTGATACATCCATGGAGCAGGGGAAAACAGCTGGCTAGGACTCACTGTGGGTTGCTGGGCAACCATTCGAGATTCCGGTGCTTGACTCGAGGCACCAAATGAAGTAGCTACCTAGCTGCTAGCCACCTGTTCCTCAATGCAGGCCTGCCCTTAACCATGCATAACTTTAACCCTTAATATAATTTGAAAGATAGAGTTGTACAATAATTTACTCACCTTAGAACTGTCATAAATAGGGAAAATAGCTATAGAGCCTGACTCTGCTGCCTCAAGTGGCCATTCAAGAAACTCCAGTTATTGGCACTTCTGCATTGGCTTCACTTTTCAGCCCTGGAGGCCATTGCTTGGTACAGAGCCAGGTTGGCTATAGAGTTTAAAGTCTTTGTAAAGTAATAATAAATGTGTGTTTTGAGTTTGTCATGCCACAGAAACATGTGCTGCTCTGTAATGCTCGGGGGGCGTCTACTCCAGTGTCTAGTGTCAAACAGCACTACGACCTGAAGCATCAACACATCTTGCAGCTTTACTGGACTCCAGACAGGGTCAGAGGACATTTACCTATCAACTCACTCAAGAATCAGCCTTGTTCCTCTCAATCTGCAACAGGATGGTATTTTTTTTCTTCAGCATCAGGTTGTTGAACGAAAGTGAGCTGTAACTGCTGGGCTGATCTGGACTGAGAGCGTCACTGAAGGTATGTTCGTGACCGACTGCTGGGGAGGGTGAGGGGACGGAGGGGGAGTGGTATCATTTGTAAGTCATTCGGTGGGGGTTATATAGTGTTAGGAGGCCATGGCTCTGTTGTGTCACTGAGCCATATTTCAAGTCTGCCAAAAAACACAGATATTGTGGAAAACGGTTTCACAGTCTGCTCCACAATCAGATCTCAGTTTTTCTACATGTTTTCAGCAACAATGTTCTAGCATGTATATGCATTTAGACATTTACACAGTCATTTACACAGACTTAAACGTTAGCTTACAGAGGTCAGAACTGCATCAATCCTCACTTCTGACTCTTGGCAAGGGAGTGAATTATCTTATTTTACATGATTTTGATGCCAAAAGCGTTTCTCAAACAGCTGTCATATAAAATTACACTGACATTTTGTACCATAGTCGTAGGTGTTCGAGGTGGATGATACAAAGTGCAGGATTTTGTCACCAGAGACCAGAGTTTGCATCCAGAGTCCCATCCATGGTTTGGTTTAGGCAACAAAAGCTCTTTGGCCAATTTTTGTTATTTCAAAGGATTCTTCTCAGTAGTTCACTAAGGAAACATGGTCAAAGTATGAGAAAATTGTTATAAAAACTGCCTGACCTTTGGGTTTCAACAGAACAAACTGAAATAACATGGAAAAGAATCTATAATTAGTTTTTTATTGTAGAAAACTTGTAGACAATACTAGGGCAGCTATCCTCAGCTCAGGGCTATGCAATTCACGCTGTACTTCTACTATTTTTCGTGTTCTTTGCTATCCTCTGCTAAACTGTTTATTCTTCACTGAAAGTTTAAAAGTTCACTGCAGCTGCTGGCGCAGAATTCAGACTATACCGAGTAAAACCTGTTTAGAAAATTTTTTGGTCAGCAGGAAAACACTGACGTTGTTGCTGACGATGATATAAAAATAGGACATGATTAAAAAATATACAACCATATTCACATTGTGCAAAAAAAGGGTGGTTTGAAGCTGTACTGAGAACAGCAAATTGCAGACATCTGTCACTATGATTCATCCCAATTAATCCAATTATCTGATGGTTCAGCTGCGCTCTGATCAGACAGAGAATCAGGCCTGATTCTGAATCATTCTCATAATTGTAACGCCACAAACACTTTGAGATTCATATGGTAATTTTTTGAATAGGTCTATGATTATGACTTATTCTTACAATAGGTCTTTTGTCATTACAGTTACTGTATTCTTATAAGACTCACTCAATGCATTTTCTTATATTTAAATGTGTCATTTGAAAAAAAGACTGCCAGAAGGCATGGAGCACTGCCAATTTCCATGTTCATATTAGTCATGTGGCATGTGGACTGAACATCCTGGTGTATGTCTGCTGATGTTACACATCACTGTATGACCAAAGTAAAAAACACGGAGGGCCTACAGGAAGATTTTGCGTCAACTGTTGGAGCTGAATGACATAGTTTCATTGCCGAGTGTTTTGCTGGTGCTAGTTTGACTGCAGAGTGTGTGCCAGTGTGTGTGTGGTGCTTCAGGGTGCTTCAAACAACAAGAGACAAAACAATTCCAGCTCAAATGCAGTATAGGATCGTATAGGACTTACTTGCATGGTCTAATCGGTATCAGTTTATTTACACAACCCTTTTTTTTTACTTGAAAAATCTAAGACAAGACCCCACACTACCCACAGAAACTCTCACCAGGCAGGGCAAAGCCTTGAAGGAAATACCCACCTTAAAACAGAATTTATAAATTTATATTTTGCTATTCTATTGATTTTTAGACAGCTTTGGATAAAGTCAGCATTTATAAAAATATAAGTCTCCCTCTGGTGGAAATCAGAACATCATGGCATGAATTCATGATGTTCTCAGGTATAGGGCATTGGTCCACTGATACTGCATGAAGCTCAATACATTTTTTTTGTTTAACTCAACGAGCATTTAGAAAACTTGAGCACTTATAAACATGAGTTCTTCTAACTTGCAGTTTTTTTAATTGAAATGAAACACTGTATTGTGTAGAGTCTCATCAGATTTCTGAAGAAACTTGATCAGCTTATTAGCAGACTTCCCAGAATGCATTGTGTGAGAGTAAAACTCTGAGACCCTTCTCTTTCTTATAATTTGAAGAAAACATATATGGAGAAACATTTCTAAGATAAGACAAGGTGAAAACACCATGAACCATGATGAAGGCTGAATTCAGTTTCTTACACTTTATGCTTAAAATTTAATACATTTTCTGGGAGCAGTTTGACATATTGTTTTTGTGACTATGCTGCAGCAAAGAGGCTTCAACGGGAGCAGCTGCAGCTGTAAGATCTTTGAGTGAAATGAAGAACTGACTTTACAAAATGTGAAAGGAAATCAAATTTGTAATGCTTATCAGTGTGACTGAAGAATTCTTGATTTAACTTCAGGTTTTTAAACTTATAATGTTTCCTCAAGTACAACTGATTTTTGACTAGTTTATTTAGAAAGTTTATTTATCTTGAATCACTACAAAATTACCTGAACTCTTTTCAAATTCAGTCAAGTTTCCATGAAACAGCTTTCAGAGAGCAAACTGGTCATGTGTTTCCAGCTAGGGAGGGACTCATCACATACACTGATCGATGTTTGTTTGTTTGTTGTTTGAAGATACGATCTATGTTTCACCCAAATCAGTGAATACAATTATAGATTTGTGTCATAAGTGAGAAGAATTTTATTGGGTACCAATTTAGTAACGCCCCCAAAGAGTGATCAACAGCTTTTAATTATTTTCCAGAAAAAGACCAACTCTGAAATACCAAATACCTGAGAATATCTACAAAACAACTTAACTGTCCATGTTGGGCCAGGCACTGGTTTACAGGTGACATATCACAATACATACGTGATAAAAACACTTAAATATCATGAGAACATTAAGGCAGCCTTGAGACTGATGTTTTAAAGTTAAATCAAATAGTTGTTTTTTTTTTTAAAAAAAACCCAGTATAACAAAGTTGAATATGTCAGCCCGAATGTTTGATGCATTAAAATGATGCACAACACACAGAGAATATTTGAGTTTGATGCAATAGTGCAGCCATAACAAATATGGAGCCTTGGATTTGAAAATTTCAGTCAGTGTCAGTTGATACAGAATAGCTGATATGTCGGAAAAGATGAGATAATATTTTATGTCACACTCATGGGCAAACAAATCGTAAAAAAAATTGTATTTTAAGAGATTGAAATATTACACCCAATATAAATATTACATCCAAAGGAATTTGGATGCTGGACTGCAGTGAATCATTATGTGTGAAGATCATGGAGTGCTTGTCATAGTGTCCAAGATGGATTTTTCACCAGATATTATCGCTACGGTCTCTTTTATTCACATAAAGGACATTTACAAACTCATTTTTATTAAAATATTACATGAATGCTATTTTCAGGGGGATTTTCACCTTTAATTTACACGGAACAAAATTCAAACATCTGACCCTTAAACCAGCCCTGTCTTGCAGAGAAATATGTCCTGACTGTGTGTATTGGATCTGTTTCCTCATGACCACCCATCAGCAACAACAACCGTCAGCAACATCAAAAGACGGCATGTCTCGTTTTATGCTTGCAGAGACACACAGAATGATAGAGATAAATCTCTGTATACCACTGGGCCTGAGCTGAGGCAATCAGTCGTGGTTGAACTGTGCTATGACTTCAATTTCAGTGAGAGGAAACTCATCCTGCTATCTCATTTGATTGCACAATAGAGAGGCCCGTTGCTGGGACTCTTTATTTCATTCTGGTCGAATGGAAAAATGTTACGTTTTTGTGAAGTTTTTTTTTTTTCTCCCATGTCAGTGTTATAAAGAAATACACAAAAGCTATGCTACATGAATGACAATGTGCATAAAGCCTCACATGCATCTACACATACAAGATTTTTTACTTTATTCCTTATACCTTTTAACATTACAATAAACAGAGAAAATAGATCAAATTAATACAGAAACAGGGTCAAAGAGCCAGTCAGGGTTAAAGCTGTCTGTCCTTTTATATATTTAATAGTCTCAGTCTGCATTAACATTTGGTCAAATGTGTACAAGAGCAAAGAAGTTTAATTTAAGAAACATTCATTTAACTTCATGAACTCAAAATTTTCTCAAAGTTGTTTTAAAGTGAGGCAGAAACATTCCTCACCGTATAACTGCATCACATTTATATTCTGTACTTGTTCCAATATTTCATTGAAACTGGTTTACGCTGAGGGAAATGTTAAAACCCAATGTACCATGTTTTTAGACTTAACTATTGTACCAAATGAAAATATTCAAAATCTAGTCCTTAAAATTCAATTCAGCTTATCCTGAAATCAGCTCAATGTTACCCTGTGTTGTGGGAAACAAGGATTTAGAGGCTCATCTCCAACATTTGGTGTTTGTTCTCAGAGTTTTGTGCTTTATAGGCTTCAATATTTGTTCTCTATATTCTCTGAATTCCATAAATCTTTTATTTAAAACTAAATCTGAATATGTGAATGTGTATAAAGCAAGATTAATAATCTATGTGTGCACTAAATTTGAATGTTTGAATCTTACTTCATGCAGTGTATGTTTTAATCTTGACTGCTCCGTTTTTTTCATTGTTTTGATGAAAATGAGACAAAATGCAAACTGATAAAGATTTTATAGTGCTAAAACATCTACAGTTTTGGAAATGTTTTGATTTTCCTAATTGTTAATGGAGGGAAAATCTTTTTTTTTTTTTTTTCATAGTAAACTAGACCTACATTTCAATTGCACCACAATTATGCCTAGGGCACCCAAATGGCCAACAGCAGCCCTGAAGTCAGGTGTGACGGACTACATATTTGTTGGCCAAGTATATGAACACAAGGATTTTGACTCTGCTTTTCTGTTGTACTCAAAGATACACACAATTTTCAGGAAGAAACAATGACACCAAAGCTCAGGTAAAATAAACATTTAACTATAATGTACATATAAGTAGGTGAAAAATGATATATAATTAAATACATGTAAAAACAATAACATACAATGTAAAAATCAAACTACCTCTGTAAATTGCAAACAAGGATACACAATACAAGGAATAATATATATTGTATAATAATAAAAATATTAAGCAATATTGATAATAGATTACTTTATATACATGCAGTAGTTAGATATGAAACTCTGTTGATTTTTGATTCACTTTTGTTTGTTTTCTCTTCTGTCAGTAAAGGTGCACGTGTGCTGAACTACAGGTATGTGCATGCAAACGATTAGCGACGACGTGATGTTCACAGGAACAAAGAAGTACTTAACTCTGTAAGATCTAATTAAGGTGGATGCAGCATGTGTTATTGAGCTTTGATAACTTTATCACTCAAAGACAAATATTGTCATCAGAGGACTGATTAGTGAGTCATACCAGGGCCACTGAAAATAGTCCCTAACGACCTGATGAGTCATATTACAGTACAACATCTCAAAAATAGCTCACTTAGGAGTTTATCCACTGTTCAAATCAAATCAATATGATAGATCTAAAGAGATGAAGGTAACCAGGAAACCACAAGTGGAAAACAATATCTGAGCCTCACAGAAATGCCTGCATAGTTGAAGACCTGAATCCCTTCAATCCTTTCTTCTGCCTCATGTTCCATGTTCTCATGTAGCATTTCTGATAAGTCTTCTT
This sequence comes from Lutjanus campechanus, assembly GCA_027495735.1. Taxonomy (NCBI): domain Eukaryota; kingdom Metazoa; phylum Chordata; class Actinopteri; order Lutjaniformes; family Lutjanidae; genus Lutjanus; species Lutjanus campechanus. Next base: position 5,578 of record JAJHUR010117356.1, on the reverse strand, counting down.
TGATTTCCGTCTTCAAATGTGCGACTCTCCCTCCACACACAAACACACACAGCATGCTTCCAAAAGTTACATGGACCTGACACCATGGCAACTCAGGTTATGTTTTATTCTGTTGTATTATGCAGCAAAGTGTGTGTGTGTATGTGTGACAATTGAGTATCTCTCATTATCAATCTGCACCTGTCATCTGAGCTGCCGTGTTTATTTACCTCTGACTCATTAATCTGATTCCTCCCAAAGAGTAATTATATCAAACAAAAATGCAATAATAATCACTTTTGTACTGTGACAAATTGTGACTCAGATTTGTATGAAATATTAATCTGTCTGTTGTTTTTATTATGTCACTTTTGCATTTAAAATTTGACATTTGGTAATGACACAGTTAATAAATCTGAATATATCACATTTTATGTTCTGGATAATAACTGACGAATATTAAAATCTCCGTGGAGAAGATTTATATAAGAGTGCTGTACTGGGTAAAGGACTTCTAAGATCCTGTGCCTTATTAAAAAATCAAACATACAGATACAGTACATGCAGTTATGTTGTTTATTTCTTGCCTCATGGTTAATGAGTACATCAGAAGTTTGATCTTTCCCATACACATACTAGCACACATATCGTCATTCCTCTCTCTCCTTATTAGTGAGATATGTGGCCAGTGGACCAGTGGAAAAGGATGTGGAGCCTTCGTAGTTCACAGCAGGTGATGATGTTTCCTTTCTGTCAGGTTTAATGTTGCTCCGGTCCTGTTATTCTCCTTCCTTTTTGATTCTCTCTACACAAACGTTCGCACTCACACATGCCTGAAATGGATGTCTGCTGCTGTCAGTGATGGTGTTGCTTGTATTAATTGAGTGAAAGCTCACAAGTGTATGTGTGTGTGTGATACATGTACATGTGAGCTGCTGTGCACACAACTCTGATACCACAATGAGAAAATTTTCCTATAATCACACTGGAATTACACTGGAAAACAAAAGAGCAATGACACTCAATATCTGTTGATATCAATATATCAACATTAGAGCACTTACTTTGACTTAACATTAGATCGTTAGCTCTTCCTCTTACTTTGAACAAAACAAATGATTAGAAAGTTGATTAATCATTAAATTCTGATTTGCAAGATTTAAGTAATCAAACATCCCCCCGACTGTACTGAGATCAAGCCAGCCTCCACTTCAAAAAACACAGTCAAGCTATCCCACGTTGTTTTGTAGTGTGTGTGTGTATTTACTAGGCATTGCGGTAAGACTGTGAGGATACTTTTTTTTAAAAAGCAACCCTCCTGTGAACTCGATTTCATTTTTTTTCAGTCTGTGAACAATAAATTAATAAATTAAACAAATTTAATGAATATTAAATAATAAACAAAATTAATAATAAAATAATGGCTGCTTGCAAAACAGTATTTGATGTAGAATTTCAAAATTAAAGCCTGCTAAAATGTCACTGTTTTTCTTCTTAATCCAGTTGGATGTGGGCAGTGGGCAAGTAATGTAATGGCCTTATACTCAAACACCACATACGACCACAGCAAACCTATAATGTTCCATAATTAAACACAACATAGTATTGCCTACTACTTTAGTAAGAATTCTCCAGACATAGACTTTCATGTTTCTATTTACATAAAATGTATAAAGGTTTAATGTTTACCACATTCACCAGCATGTTAGCATGCTAACGTTAGCTAATTAGCACTACACCAAGTACAGCTGAGGCTGATTGTCATGTCATAAATTTTATTGGGCAACTTTAAATTTGATGATGGTGCTTGATGAAAAATGAGGGGATCATCACAGTAATTAGAGCTGTTGTTGAAACATTTCCCTCAAAACCACAAACGTCAACCTCGTGGTGACCCTTACACTCAAAAATGGGTACTACAATTCAAATTCAAAATACCAAATAAAATATTGTTTTCCCCCAACTCCTCCAACCCAGACTTGAAGCCCAGACAGGTTGCGTTCAGCTTGCAGGGACCATGACCTCTAAGCAGACTCCAGAAAATATAAACAGAACTACAGGTTATCCATAGCTGTTTGTGAACTGATGACATATCACAGTCATTTTAAGATTTAGTACAGAAAATATATTACATATTTCCCCTTCAAATAGTTAAATAGTATTAACCTCATAGTGGCAATAGAGTCATTACGATTCATCGCCTGAGGACCATTAATATCTGTACAAAATTTTAATTCAGCCAATAACTGATGAGACATTCCAGTCTGGACCAAATCGTGCCTTGACCTAAACTGCCAGTCATGGAGCCCCGAGCATGACTAAAAATATGTATCACTAGGAGATGTTTTCAAACTTGAAATTGGTTCCATCTATCCATTATCTGTTCCCACTCATCCTGTGAGGGGTCGTGGGGGGGCTGGAGCCTATCTCGGCTCACACTGTGTGAAAGGCAGCCTATATTCTGGACAGGTAGGCAGTCTAACAAGGCTGACACATAGACAAAACAATCACACCCACAGTTTCCAGTTCACCTGACCTGCATCTGTTTGGATCGTGGGAGGAGACAAGAGCACTCAGACTAAAACCGTGCAGACACTGGGGAAAATGAGGACTCCAGGCTGGTGGACTCAGACCTGACTTACATCATTTCTAGACAACAGTGTGCAAAGAAAGATACACTAATCTCATGTCATTCCTTTTCTCATCAGATCACCTCCCTTTTTTGCTATTTAGTTCAAACATATTTATTGTAGTGTGTATTGTAGTGTATGTACTTATGCTTTTACGTCAGAGAGGCTTTTGCAATTCCAGTCCCCTGGTTGTCGTTATCAAGTGTTTTCACTTGACAGTAATTCTCCTTTTCACAGGACATGAGCTTGCTTGTTCATTTGACCTCTGTGAGAGCGGCTTATTCATGTGTAACTACCGTTCTCCAGAAAGCAGTTTCATTGTCTCCAGATCCTTTCACTGCTGAGGTCCCTCCTAATGAAATGACTTGATGGATTTTCCCTAAGCCATGGTCTCTTAGCAGGCTGAAACAATGATTCAGTGGATCAGTTTTGTTCTCTGTCCTATTGATAGATTCCCAATCCCTCCAATTATGTTTTCTCAGCCCCTGATAATGGCAATCTCCTTACATTTCTCTTTTAGATTTCCTCTGTGGTTGATTGAGTGGAAGAGGTCCGGAAAAAACACATATGTTCACTGAGCAAAAGTCACATCCTGTTGTATTTGACCGTTGCCCATTGTGCCACTCAGCATTAGCGGATATTCTGCTTTTTCTCCCAGGGCATGATAACTGTGAATTCTATCTGTTAAAATATAACACAACCCTGAGTGGTGTCTTCACTTCGGTTTTACCTTTAACCTTCTCTGAGCTCTAATGCACCTTTAAAAAAGGAACATGTCCTCTCTGTGTCAGTTTAGATGTGCCCCTCTTTGGTCTCAATTATTGTCTGATGGGATTTCTAATGGTACCTCATGTCAGAGTGGGTCTTTTTGGCACATTTTTATCGCACACAGCCTTCACTGCGCCTGACAGCTGGGTAATGAAAAGGGTGGAATCACCTGTCAGATGCATTTCATAGCATCAGCTCACACCCTTAGGTTTATCTGAGGGTTTCACAGCAAAACGACATAAGGCAAAGGTACAACAGTGTGTTAATTTCGTGTTGGGAAAATAATTTAAAGTGGAAGACAACTTTTTTTGCTTTGACTTATCATTATGAATTTAATGTTGATAGTGCGATGTGATGGGTATAGAGTAATGCCACCATCTGTGTTTAGACTGGTTCCCTTAAAGCCTTGTGTAGCCCAGGCTTTAAATGACACCCCTTAAATATTGTAATTGTCCCTTATGGATAATTAATTTCAATTGTGAAATAAGTTATTCATTGAAAAGCCATTAAAATCGTTAAAATCACTCATTGTATTTAAAACAGATAAATAAGTTAATTCATGTCAATGTATACACTAAAAATGATTAAAAATTGTTTAAAAGTGTTAAAAATGAAGAAAGACAAAACGTTTTACAGCAATATTGCACTTTCCGAGCTGTTTTGAAGGGCTCAGTAGAGCAGGCTTTCCAATTAGCCAATCAGTGAACCCTGTGAGCCCAGGTGATCAGCCCTTTAGTTCCGCTTCCTCTCACTACTTCCTGTTTATCGGACATGTCGCTCTGCTGCCTCGTGTGCTGTCCGATAAATTGAGATTGAGCCGATCACCATCCGCTGGGTAAGATATGAAAATAATCTTCTAAACGAAGTTATATTAATTCTTCATGGTGTTTAGCAGTTGCTGATCGCTGTATTGTTATATTTAAACCTATATAGAGCAGCGTGAAAGACTGGATGAAAGAACGGAAATCTGGCGAGGTGAAATGCTGTAAAGTTCATGCTTACATTCATACCCAGCGGTGAGTGAAAATGTG
>JAJHUR010117354.1:0-18969 GCA_027495735.1 Lutjanus campechanus | reverse complement strand
CGAATCATAATATAGCTGTACACTTCTGTGTTGCGTTTTTTTTTTTTTTAATTAATTATTATTAATCAGCCTCCTCTTCCTCACCCCCGTCTCTGCCTCATCTTCTTTAAATTAATTCTAAGCAAATAAATAGATACATATGAATAGCGACCTTCTCCTAAAATACTGCTGGCTCTGTGCTTTTTGAATTTTAAATCTGAAGCCTGCAATGCGCCATAGAAACTCCATTTGACGCACATGGTTTTATAAAGAGATCCCCTGAAAACCACTGTGTAATTCGAACCCTGCAGGTCAGCATTTTGACCAATGAGAGCTGTGGAGCAGCACAAAGTTTTTCACTTTTCAATTTTCAGTCATAACATGCTTCCCAGAGGGTGGCAGTCGAATAGAAAATTGAATAGATGGTAGTTGCATGTTAGTGCTGTTCAGATTGTAATATCAGAGTTAGTTTTTGTGGTGGCGGTGAGCATGGCACCGGTCATTAATTGCTGAAGATTACAATGGATGTTTTGAAATTTAATTATGATTCAATTGTGCATTGGTTAAAGCAATGCAACGCATTGAACATCTGTATTACACATTTTGATCACCTGCCATTCATTAAGGTTTGCGATGCCATGGCCACCCCTCACCAGCTCTATGGCCCACCTTGGCCACCCCAGTAAAAATGTCCTGGACACGCCACTGTGTGTGCGTCAGTGATGCTGCCTGATCGGTATGTAGGGCCCATGCTGCCCTACTGGACTGAATGATGAATTACTCCCGAACATCTTTCTGTGATTCTAGATAATGAATATTTTCTTCTTTATGTCCTTTATGTGACTGATATATATTTAAAAATATTATTTACACCAAGTTTTTAGTCTGAATCTTCACTGTAGATCCTTAACCTGGAGGCACGTTCATGTGCACATGCACACTGTCTGAACTGGGTGTGATGGTGTGCAGACAGCATGTTGGGGCTTTAGGGGACTTGGATTATCCCAGACAAGCAGTATTTTTTCCAGTTGTTTTTTTTAATGTTAGCTCTTATCAGACAACGTTCCACTGTGGTTCTTAGAATTGTGACTCAAAATTTTACTGCTGATCATCAGTTGGCTCTGAGAAAAGACCAGGGCCGGATTTTAAGGGATTCCATTTGGCCGCTCAGGGCAGGTCAAGAGACAGACCGCTGAGAGAATCAGAAATGTTGAGACGTGTTGTCCCAACACCAAATGTAGAGTATATGATACCTGGAGGAAGTCTCAGCTGGAGACAGTTAGAAACATTAAAAGGAAAGTCACTGCAGAGAGAATGAAGAAGGCCAATCAGGAGGAAATGATCAGAGAGATAAAGAAAAATATCCATGATACACAATTCTCTGCTGAGCCAGCAGACTTTTTAAAATAAAAAAGTGAATTGAGCACAATTGGGCAGTTCTTAATTTTTACCATCTACTTTTTATTCTGCAATAAGCATTTGTATCCAATAAACAGTAAACAAGAGTAACAAACAAATGTGGCTGCTTATATAAATTCAGCAGTGGAGTTCTGTTATTTTTAGCCAATATCATCTGAGCCAAATTCAGTATAAAAATGTAATTAAATCACAAAAGCACTGAGAGCAACAAGAGTGAATTTGTGCTTGATACATAAAATGAAATTTGATTTTATTGCATAGCTTCTATAAACAAGTTAAAAAAAATTATCATCATCATTCTAATTCAGTAATTTCCTCATCACACAGATTAAAGGCTCAGACAAAATGACAATTTACAGGGTGATTGTGCAGCTTTAGTTACAGATGAAAACAAAAAATGTATGTTTCTAAATCATAAGTGATTAAATACGAGGCAGCATATTGTATTTAAAGACATTTCTGACAGCGTTAGAAAACAGTAAATAAGTATTAAAACACCAGTTTGGCAGTGAAAGCAGATTACAATCCTGTGACTTTAGGAGGTGAAGCATCCCTAAAAATTGAGTTGCATAATATTAATCAAATGATATCTTCAAAAATATATTTTAGGGTGCATTTTTACTCCCAAGATATTGAAAAGCTTATTCGATCTGACATTGCATAGAAAATAAAAGTTGTGTTTCTCATAACTGTTGTTGTGCATAAGTCAAAGAATGTTGTAATTAATTGTAGAATATTTAAAAGAATACATCTACATTTTTAAATGCACAAACATGTAATAATGTGATAACTGAACAACACAAACTTACATCCTCTAGAATAACTGACTTTTTCTTTTCCCATATTTCTGTATTTACAGTCAGCTGTCACATCAACATCTTGTCACTACTTTGCCTGAATTTGTTTGGAACGGAAATCCTTCACCATTTTCTTCATTTCGTTGGATGATCTAAGATCAGCTTCGGTGAGTGACTGTGCCGGGCCACCCTTTGGATCATATTTGTTCCTGTAAAACAATGTTCAGTTATTAGAAAATACAAGAAAGCATTACAGAATTTTTTATTTTTTATTTATTATTTTTTTTTAAGTTATATTTTTTGGGCTTTTATGCCTTTATTTGATAGTATAGCTGAAGAGTAGACAGGAAGGGGGGTGAAGAGAGAGGGAATGACACACAGTAAAGGGCCGAAGACAGGAGTCGAACCAGCGGCCACTGCAGAGGACTGATAGCCTCCATACATGGGGCGGGCGCTCTACCAACTGAGCTAAACATCCGCCCCAGCATTACAGAATTTAACCTTTTTTCTCCCGTTTTTTTTTTTTTAAATGATTAAGTTTTACAGGCTGATTAAGCCTGAAACCTTAACCATCGGTTGGTGTTTGAAAAGTCGGTTTGTTTAGATTCACCAAAGTCACACAATAACACAAACAAGGATAAGAGCTAAGCTAACCCAGTTTAGACCTGAGACAGTGAGCCAGAGAGAGATGCATTGTCGTCCACCCACTTTGATTCTGCATCAGCCCACATCCTCCTCCTCAAGCCCCCACAGAACAAATGAAAGTTTGGCTGGAGGTTAAGTTACTGCAGCTACTAAGCTAGTGTCAATTAGCCAGACGTGCAGTTGCAGCTTATATATGTGCACATATGTGCTCTTGTGTTTCACGTTTTTGGCAACAACAAAAAAGACGCCACTGTCTAGACTCAAGAAATGTCCCTCTTCTCAGAATCTCCTGCACACCTTCAACACGGAGAGAAATTGACAGACATGTAGTTGCGGTTGCTAAGCTATGATTGGACAGGTGCTGTTTGGAGGCGGGACTTAGCGAAGGGTCAATTGTAACAGCTTAAATCTGGTGTTGATTGTCTGTCTTTTGCATCTTGACAAACTCTTTTCCAATCATCCTCAGCGATTTCTATCCCTACGTGACTAAACAAAATCTGTTGTTATCTGAGGATTCTTTAGCTACAATCATTTCATATGAAAGGAGAAACTGGCTGCATTGTTAATATAGCCTCTCCAAGGCTAGACAGAGGAGCTCGACAAGGGGACAACCACGTCAAATAATTTGAATTATCCCTTTAAATTCTAGCCACTATCAAACTCTTCCAGTTTGTCATGCAGGCTTCATGTTATAAATTATAGGTCTCAGCTCTGACTACATCTACAGCATATTTCAGTGTTTCTTTCTTTCTTTTTATGTTTTTTTTGTTTGTCTGGTTATGTTGCAAAAATACTCACAAAAAGTATGTAAACACTGGATAGATATTCCTGTGTGCTCATAATGATATTTCAGTGAGTTGTGAGCAGAATAAAGGTTTAATGGGATTAAAATAAAATAAAACAGACTTACAATTTCAGGTGTTGTTCGATGTCTTTTCGTTCGTACACTGTTCCGTATTTGGTCTCCACTGGATCAACAAACATCTTGTTGGTGAGTGGACAGATCAGATGTGAGGGTACAAGTTGGTTTCCAGGATCCACCAGAGCCTTTCAAGTAAGAAGTAAAAGACAGTAAATCTTGTCGCTCTGCACTTTGATTCAGGCCCCATCATGCAGCTAGCAAGCTGACTCTGGCCGGACTGGGATATCTTAGTGATCATGGCCGGCAAAATGTCAAGGATGTTTTTGTCTTGGTTAATGCCAAGTTGTCATAACAAAGATGTCTCAAATAATGTCAATTTTGCATTAAATGCATCACAATGGACTGAATGATGCTTTCATTACATGGTTATGCCAGTGCAATGACAGTCTTATGCATACCCCTTTAAATTAAGCTTGAGTTGCTGATCTGAGCACCGAGCAGCTTCCACATAAAAGATGTGGGCAAGAAATAAAAGCATCATTCAATAAGATGTCATAAACTGTAACTTTGAAATGATCACAGAATGAACTCTTGCCTTGATTTATATTTTTAAATCTCCCTACTCTTTTGTTTTTTCCCTGTAGAACTTTTCAAAACACTGTTGTTCATTTACCTTCTCTAAATCATCCCGCGACTGTGCAGCAGTTTGTTCCGTGTGTTTTTTGGCCTCTTGTTCGTACCGATCACGGCTGCTCAGGAATTCTTCGGCCAGAATGCTTCCAGAAAAAGACAGTTTTTTCAACTTAAGAAAACTCATGCAAAAGCATTGTGAAGTGAGAAAACACAACAAAGCCTAATACAGAAACTCTACACATCATCAGACAACAATCGAAACTGTTTCCAGGGGACACTGAGAGGGATGAACACGACTGGTCCCACTAAAAAATGTAGATTTTAGCTAATTTTCCAACACCACCTATGGATCTATACAAAGATCAAACATGGACAAGAAATACCTGCTCAGTCCCGTGATGAGGACTAAAACTGAATATGTGCATCATAGAACTGAATCCAACCTGTCCAGTGGATCTTCAGGCTCAGGGATGATCAGCAGTCCGTACACAGCGTTGAGGATGTCTCTCATGGTGATCTGGGCGTTGTAGTTCCGGTCAAATATGTTGTGGCAGATGCGTCCCACATTGTTAATATTACAGTGGTACATCTTTGCTTAAGTTAAGAAAAGGTCATAGCAGTTAAAGCACAAAGGCCAACATTGTTTGCAACTATTTAAATTTGTGTTGCTTTATATTTCTTTAAGGCAATATTTTAGGAAACAGTAGAGAATCACTCTATTTGCATAATTCTCAAATGTTATTATTTACTTATACTCACTAATATTCTTTTGTAAACAATCTGCAGCCTGACATGTAAGAGCTGCCAGCAAAGAAAAACATCCCAAACCTGATTTCACCAGTTTTCATACACACAAACATTTTGGAAATAAGAAAATACTGATCATTATTACATTTAATTTGTATATATTGACAAGTCAAGATTAACCAAGTGTGATGGTTTGTCTTATGAATGAGGTTAAATACATTGTATATTTTTGGCAGGATACTCGTGTGACAAAGCGAACAAGTGGCGGCTTCACTGGGTAGTCGGGACCAAACTGGCAGAACAACTCAAAGGTTCCTTTCTCATAAGGTGTGTCAGGAGGTCCCTCCATGAGAATCTTCCAGAATGCTGAAAAATTGAGAAATATGATTGAAAAGTCAGCACTGGCACACTTAGGTTTAGCTACATCTCAGAACACACAAAAAAGACACTATCCAATGTCAACATTTAGAAAACAACGCAGAAACCTTTTCATGACAGAAGAGACACTTACTGAAGTCTGACTCTGATGGAAAGATGCTAAAGTAGGGATGTGGGTCACAGTGCAGACTCCTCAGCTCCTGCAGGATGCGTTTGTCCTTCTCCATCAATGGTGCAGCTTTGGAGTCCTGGATCTTCTTTTTCAGAGCACTAGTTTTAAGAATTATTGCTTCAATATTAGTATAAGTCTTGTAACGCTTTACAATGCAGCCTTTGAAAACCCTCAGTCAGCCAGTCAACAGCCTGGGAGTGTGACAATGTCGTCTTTGTTTCTGAAAGCATCTAGTGCTAAAACAATTGTCAATTATTAATGTGGAAAATTAACCTTCAACAGTTTTTAAGCACTTAACTTTGTACTCACCTCTGTGCTTGACAAAACATTAAGAAACTTAATTATACAACAAAATAATCCTAAACATTGTTCAATAGCCATGGCATGACATTGCTTACTTCGCTGTTACTGTCACTTTACTGCTCATCTGACTCGGCAACACAGCCTCTGGAAATTCATCGTACCCACGGGCAGCGGCGAGATCTCTCAGAGAACTCTGAAAAATATCAAGTTGAAATGAACAAGTATGATATTATAATGTGCAGAGTTCAGAGCACTTCAAACAGAACTGTAGAAAATCACTGATAACCAACCGTTGTGATGGACGAGGAGTCAGCTTTCGTCTTTGGTTTCCTCAACTCCAAAGAGAGAACAGTCTCGATCTCAAAAAGCTTCAGACCATCTTTGCTTGTCTTTGGATTGAAACAGCAGCCCCCTGAAAGCAATGAAGATTCAAAAAAGGGGTTACCTCCTCTCTGCCTCTGAAAACAATTAATATTCATTAATTGTTACATAGGACTTGTTTTGGTAATAATTTGTGTTGTTCCTTTGGTTCATTTGGTTCATATCCTGTATGATTGTTTCGGTGTGTCTCACCCCCATCAGTGTTCAACCATTTTAAAATGTATTTTTGGTGCTTTGAGCACCACAAACTGTGGTGTCATTTAATCCCAGTATACTGGAGAGAAGGCAGACATCTCTACAGCTGATATCTCCAAGACTCTGCAACTCCACTGAGGTTTTCATACTGTACCTGTTGCATTGCTGATTCCACACAGAACATTAGAAGAACCGCTAAACAATATGTTCAATGCACTGAGCATATTCTGCACAGGATCATTCTCCATCTCTGGTCCAAGAATAATTGAATCCACAATGATGTTAGATTTTATCAGGTTGGCTGTGACAACATCTGGCTTGTTTATGGACCTACACACAAAGAATATAGTCTCAGCAAACCTACTGAAATGTGCAGATGTGTAATATTTCTGTGGTAAACTTTGAAGAGATCATTGGAACAGAATATTTACAGTAACTGACTACATCAAGTTGGCAGTGGTATCATAATAAATAAGGAAATTGAAGGACAAAATTACCCGACATCGCAGCCATCTGTGAGACAAAGAATGCGAAGTTTACAGTCTGGAAACTTCTTGACTTTTTCCAACTCAAGCATGGCTTGATGTAGAGCATCATACAGCTTAGTTTGTCCTGATGCTTGAAGGGTGTTCACTTTTTCCTAGAAAATAGATAGATAGATAGATAGATAGATAGATAGATAGATAGATACGTAGATAGATAGATAGATAGATAGATAGATAGATAGATAGATACGTAGATAGATAGATACGTAGATAGATAGATAGATAGATAGATAGATAGATAGATAGATACGTAGATAGATAGATAGATAGATAGATAGATAGATAGATAGATAGATAGATAGATAGATAGATAGATAGATAGATAGATACGTAGATAGATACGTAGATAGATAGATAGATAGATAGATAGATAGATAGATAGATACGTAGATACGTAGATAGATAGATAGATAGATAGATAGATAGATAGATAGATATTGTATTTACCTTGAACTTTTCCAGTGTTTCTGTGAATGTGTGGATAATTTCCACTGTGGAGTCAAACTTCATGAGGCCAATGACGTGATGGAAATCGTAGGCCATGGTTCGGTTTGCAAAGTTGCCAAAAAGCTCTTTAACAGCATGGATTTTCTCTATGTCCACACTTCCATAGCATTTCTCTGCCATGGATGAGCTCGTGTCTATCAGCACCTGACGAAATTAAAATCAATAAATTACTCAATTGTATATTTTATTTACTTTCTCATCCAAAACGAAGTACAACCTGAAAGATAAAGCAGCACTTGTTCAGTACCTGTGTTACACCGCGTACACTAGTGCACCACATTCCAAGGTGCCATGTTCCCAAATGGCCCAAAATGCTCCTGCCACTGTGCAACTTGACTAAGGGTTTGCCTGTTTGTATATTGTAGTGATTTTACAGTTATTGGAAGCTTTTGGTTTCACTTGTTAATGCAAACCAGTTATAAAGTTTAGGAGGAATTACTTTTTCACATGGATCGGTGTCTGATAACTTTTCCTTCAATAAATTGACTGATCATTTAAATATTTTGTGACATGTCTCCAACCACAGTTCAGAGCTGCAGGACTACTTATTTTTTCACTTACTGATGCTTGAACTATGTACTGTAGGCTGCAAACCTACATAGTTTTTTGCCACATGATGTGTGTTCACACAACTACGCACACACAAACATCTCACATCTCTTATTTAGCCCTCCGGATGGTGCATGGAGCTTGATTTTGTGGATGCAGTTACTCATTAAAATATTTGAAGTAACAGATGATCAACATTACCATTATAGCTTCTTTTGGAGTCCTGGTTGTGACAAATGAAAAGTTGTCTCTTTGGTCACCAGTTCTGCATGAAAAGTAAAAAAATATATATATATACCATAGTTGTGGATTTGAACAAACTGTATTAATGCCAGAATGAACATGAAAAGAAAACTAAAGAGTACTCACCTCGCTGCCAAGTCGTCCACATCCATATTATCGAATTTGCCAGCCAGACAATTATACACTCTGATCTTTGCAGGCTGTAACTTATCTTTACTCAAATAGATACCAAGGTTGTCTGCCAAAAACAGAAGTAGTTGTTAAAAAACAAGACCAAGAACTTAATGCATCAGGGAGCACATTAGAATGGGAGACTGACCCACATGTCAAATGTTTCTGTTCCAGCTGAGAAACATTTCAGAACTCAGGCCTGATGTGTCTCATACAGAGACGGAAATGATCATTCAAGTTCATTAAGTTGTGACTGTTGTAACTCCTGCTTCAACTGCCTCAGCAAAACATCCCCTTTACAAACAGCCCAAAGTGCTGCAGAGATTTTGACTTTAATGGACCTTGAATTGAATTTCAGCACCTGCCAACATTAGAAATCTTTTCCTCTATTAAGGGGCCTTCACGTGATAAGAAATTTGTCCCGGACTCACCGCGAAGTCATGCGCAGAGAGGCGAAGCACTACAACCACCACATCTTGTCTGTCCACGTCCTGATTCAAAAACTTGCTATTATTTACTTACTATTACTGATGTTGTCGGAATTAGCATAAGAGTCCAGATGTGCTACCACACTGACCCAAGATATGCCTGGCGTGATGATCCCTCAAAACATTTTCAGCCTCTTGCTGAGTCAAGTCCGTGCTCCCACCTTCTTTTAGGCTATCTTTCCAGTTTCTATGAAAGCAGCAACCTCCTATTTTTCTTGTTTTTTCAGATGGATCTAGTTAGCTAATAGCTTGTTGGGAATCTTTTGAGCATAACAATAGATTCCCAGTGTTCCCTAGTAGCCATCCAGCCTCCAAGTGTGCTGGCTGGCTAGTGAAGAACACTGCAGCGGCCTGACTGCACTTCAGCCTGCTAACATCCAGCCCGCTGGACTCCAGTGGGGTTCCATTTACATCGCCTACTGTACCTCCTGAGTGGTCCTGTCCATGTTATGTGTCCAGTGGGGCTTCACTTTTGCTGCTGGCCTCCAGAAGGGTTCCTTCTATATTGCCAGCCTCATGAGCAGCCTCATCTACATCACCATCCAAAGCGGCTCCACCAGTCTGGTCGTCCTCACACCCATCACCCATAGCTCTGTACTTAGACCTGTCTTGCCCCTAGACATCTGAGTTCTCCTGCCTCACCTCTGTTCAGCCTGAGGTCTCCTGTTCCGCCTCTATCCTTCATTCAGACTGTTCCACCTGTTCTGTCCTGCTCAATGTCTATTCAGCCTCTGGACTGTCTTCCTGAGTGGCCTAGCCAGTCTACTCAGACTCTGGATGGTGATTTCTTATCAGTCTATACTGTATTATAATGTCCAACAACATTCTCTTGAGTGCAAGAGCCTCTTGTCCTTGTAACTCATACATTTATGAAATCATCATAAGATCCATGAAACCAGGCATCTAGATTTGTTCAGTACCTTCACTCAGGAAAACAAGGTGTGGGTCGTCATAACCTAGATCCTTCAAAAGCAGTGGTGGAGTCACTTTAAGTTGAGGGAAAGCTTCCATTTCTTCTGCCATGTCTCCAAAACTCTTCCCAGTATTTATGTGAAAGCTGTAATTTAATTATATTAATTAATCAAACACACAAGGTGAGCTGGAAAACAGCAATGTCTGAGTAAGTTTGTAAGATAGTGAACTGTTACACCTAATATCTCATGTGGATTTACTACATCTGCTGATAATGAGTCAACTGAAAAAACTAAATATTGATCAGTAGACAAGAATGTGACAATTATTACCAATATTTAACATGTTACTTGATCTACTTGTGTAAAGACGAGGGTCTGCAACCTGCAGCTCTGGAGCCACATGTGACTGTTTGATATACAATGTTTTTGAGTTTATAAAACTTAAAGATTCAAGTTTATCTCAGGAAGAAAAGTAAATTATCTCGACTAAAGATTATAGTTAAGCAAAACTTTTTAGACTTTATTTCAGAACATAAGAGTTTGAGTTGGGCTACAAGCTCAAAAAGTCGTCTCAGGTATTTTTTTTTTTTAAACAGTGTAAAGTGATTCTTACCTTCTCCAACTGTTAAAAAAATGTAGCTTATACACTAAATTTACAAAAAAGGGTTTTATATTTCACCAACTAAACTGTAAAAACTAAAATACTAAAATAAACAAATAAAATAACTAAAATAAGCTAAGTTTATGGTGCCTTTTCCTCTAAATTTTGATGGTTGCTTGTCTTCTTGAGTCCCCATAAACTCACTATGGAAGCAAAAATTAAAAAAAAAGTTTGCAGTTTAGTTTTTGGCACATATGGCTCTTTTAATCGTAAAGGTTGCAGACCGCTGACGTAAAGATAAAGTACAGTATGTGGGAATCTGTAAGACAACTATGTTTCTGCACAAAGGTTGCTATCTTAGCTTATTAATTTGATCCACTTTCTTGAACATGAAATTTTAAAGTACATACTTCTGACCAGTCACGCTGTCGTGAGAAATCCAAAGATGATACGTTTTAATTGATGGATGAACACTGAGCAACATTTTCTCGATGTCTGTGGCTCTGCTGAGGGACGTTTCTCTCAAAACCACTTCAGTGCAGTTTGGGATCTTCTCACCATCTTAAAAAACAGAAAAGAGAGTCTAAATATAATGCTGAGAATTCATCCAAATAACTTGGCAAGTGAAATGGTTGTGTAAACTATAAAAATAAGAACTGAATTGAAATACAGAAATGGTTTGCAAAATGTGCTTATGTTACCAGGTCTGCTCATGTAATTTTGAACCACAGCACATTTCACTTCTACCTTTGATTTTCTGAAGCACAACTGCTCTTTCAAGGACTCCTGGGACTCCAGGAACAGTGACTGGATCACAGAAACGTTTGCCTTCATCAGACATCAGAGAAAATGGTGCATAGTTCTCATGTTCCGATGTCCATTTCTGTCAAAACAATACCAGTTTAGTTTATAGTTTATAACTTATCTATAACACTTTTGTATGCATCCATCCATTTTCTGTAACCTCTTATCCGTGAGGGTCAGCCTATCCCAGCTGACTTTGGGGCGAGAGGTGGGGTCTTTTGTATAAATTTGAGGGTAATCCGATTTATATTTTATGTTCATGGATATTTACTCACAGTGGACATAAAATGTACGACAACAAGAACCTTGTGTAATGAGGTGACAGGGCTGTTTCTTCCTATATGTGAACTATGCGGTTGCATAGGGCCCCCACGGCCACCAGAGGGCCCCCAAGCACACCAAAATAAGTAACCTGAATTAGTTATGTTTGGTAACTATTTATTTTTGTTCCAGCCTATTTTAATTTATTTGTTGTTTTTTTGAGTGAAACAGTACATTTTTTATGTTTTTTTTTTTTTGTTCCTTAACAAATGTGTTCTTATCATTAAAATATACATTTTAAGAAAAATGCAGCATTTGTCTCTTATATGTATTTGCAGATTGTACATTCTGTAAGAAGTTCTTGAAGCCCCGGTGTTTTGCAGTCATCATCATTGTCTGCAGGTTTACATTACAGGTCAATTTGAGATGTTAAAGAGTTTTTCTAGGATCCTCTTTAAGTGCAGCAGATTGATGCATTTAAATGCCTGCAAACGAACCATCCTATGGGATTTGGAATCACATAGTTTCACAAAACAGGGGCCCCCAATGAGCTTTAAGGTGAGGATGCTTTTTAAAAGTACAGGGATCTCTCAATTCATCTCTCAAGGTCTTGTTTTCTGTTAGAAACCAATCTAGTTAGCTAAGAGCGTCTCTGCAAAGGCTTTTAAAAGTCTTCAAAACCTAAAAGACAAAGTGCACGATCATACCAATTGAGAATTTAATGACCGCTGTTTGAGCTCAGAAATTTTATTTTTTATTTTTTGCACATTCATGATTGTACGCTGAAGGACTGTGGTGATCAGAATTTGTAAAGAACCTTGAAAAACCTGTTTTTTTAATGTCTCCATGCTGGCGACAGCTGTGCCTACAGACATGAAGTTTTCAGGTCATCCCAATTTTGTGAACGCGATATCTCAAGAACAGCTTGCAGGAATTTCTTCAAACTTGGCACTGTTTCTGCCAGACAGGCTAAATCCTGCACTTGGATACATCATCACCCGTGTGAATTTAGATTCTGTCTCTAGACTGATGTGTAAATACCTTTGCCTCTGACATGAGAAAGGCCCAGCAGTATGTTGAATACTCAAAGACGTCGAGGTCCTCAATGATCTTTTCTCCTTGTTTTGTTCCAAGCTGAGGCAAAAGCTCTCTGAAGAGCAAGTACAAGCCTTCAACCACTGCGATCTACAGAAACAAAGAAAAAATATATAATTCTTTACTCAAATGGAAAATGGTTTAAAAACAATACAGTGTAAAAAATACTCAAAAAGCTCAATGCAAAATGTAATAAAAGTAATATTACACCAGTTTACCTTCTGATTCCTGGATAGCATCTCATTTCTCAAGAGTAGCTGCTGCAAACTCTGAGCCAGTGGGTTACATCCAGTCAGCTTTCGGATGTAGCCAATCAAATTCTTGTACGGCAGTCCTGGAGCCTTGTTTTTCTAGAGTAGAAAACACTAGTTTAAAAGAATTATACTCTATGTGCTGTACACGATTATTCTTCAATACAGAGGGAAAGGACTTCTAAAATGCATACTTTCGTTGATTAATCGTGCAAAGATGAATTTTCTATGGTGTTATTGAATTGGAGTATAGGACTGTAAGGCTAGATGCTGTGGTTCCATTGTGTTCTTCACCTAATTAGTCCCTGTTCCAGGTCTTCTGCAGACATAATTTAAGCTAAAAATATATATATTTTTAGGTTGATATAAAAAACCTTCTACTTCCATGTATTCAAACTTCTTTTACTCAATGTCAATAGCACTTAAAATGATTCTGACTACTGTGAAAAAAACGTCAGAGATCAAGATCATGCATGTTCAAATAGATAGATCACACGTTAAACGATATACCATGGGACACTGCTTACAATGATGTAAAGTGAAGACAGGAAGGTGCTGATGCCTTTAGGGGTTTGTTGCACTGAGGGCACAACATCATCAGTGAAGAATTGTCCGTGGTCTGGAACGTCCTCAGTAAACGAGGACAGTGAGAAGTGCACTGTCGACCCATCTGAGATCCCACAACTTTCCAATTTGTTGCCACCGCCATGTTCACCTCTGAAAACATGACGGATAAACAGGTGAGAACGCCTGTCAACAGTTATAATCAAAAGCAACACTATCTGTGCATTACGAATAATTCAGAATTACATGTAATGAAGAACATGTCCTGGGATTCCACTTTCATCTGCCAGCTTGTTCTTCAGATTCGCTATTGTGTCTTCTGCCAAATTCACCGTCACCTCGAAGTCTCCCTGAATCAAATAGTTTTTAAAAGAGAGAGAAAACAAAGTTAAAAGATTTAAAATTGTATACACCCATGCACACAACATTTAGTGGTATCAGACACAATGCAGTAAGTCAGCCATAGTGACAGTTTGGCCAACCACAAAACTGCAGCAAACAAATTCCCCCAAAATTATGTCCTCCACATACTGTATTGAAAAGAAATCTCCTAAACTCTAACTGCAAACAAGGTTAATTATAACTTTATGAAGAGTAAATTGTTGAACTTTGAAGGTTAAAGCATACCGTCTGTATTTTTCAACCTGGGTCCTATTTCCCCATGTGTATGTGTGTGTATGATTGATAGCTACAACTCATATTAAAATTGATTCAGGGAAATAGGACCTATTCTTTAAGTTTAATAGTTTCCAAAGACTAGAAAAGCAAATTTTGTGAGAGTGGAAGACAAGAAAAAACATGATTTCCATTTTTGCTTGATGAAAACAAAGGTAAAGGTATCTTGTAAAGTCAATGGGCAAAACCATCTGCAACTGCAGTCTTTGTTCTGGTCTCAAAAAATCATGGAAAACTAACCCTAACATGT
Organism: Lutjanus campechanus; assembly: GCA_027495735.1. Taxonomy (NCBI): domain Eukaryota; kingdom Metazoa; phylum Chordata; class Actinopteri; order Lutjaniformes; family Lutjanidae; genus Lutjanus; species Lutjanus campechanus. The sequence continues at coordinate 4,540 of JAJHUR010117354.1, read as the reverse complement.
TTAGCAAATGTATATGAACTTTCCATCTCCAGCTCAGATAAAAAAAAATGTCCAACAGCTGTACGTGCTGTACGTGTTGTACATAAACTCACCTTGAGCATGATGTGGCATCGAACTGTATCAGTTCCGTAGGTTTCAGTCACCTCTCGCCTCAACATTTGAGGAGCTGTCAGGTTCTCCTTTGGTGTAAATATGGCATAGATGACATCTTCACTTTTAATATGTCTGTCCTGTAAAGACCCTGTGAGTGAACAAATTCAAAATTACATTCTTCATACACTGCCTGGCCAAAAAAAAAGTCACACACCAATATTTCATTGGCCCGCCTTTAGCTTTAAATACGGCATAATTTCAATAAGTTTATGATTGGTCACTCCAATTATTTCTGTCCAGAGCTGCATTCATTTTTCACCAAGAGAAAAAGAGAGTCAGATCACTGTGTAAAGTCTTCTCCAGCACATCCCAAAGATTCTCTGTGGGATGTGGGGTTCAGGTCTGGACTCTGTGGTGGCCCGTTCATATGTGAAAATGATCTCATGCTCCCTGAACCACTCTGTCACTATTTGAGCCTGATGAATCCTGGCATTGTCATCTTGGAAATCCCTCAATCGTCATGAAGGTGAGTAGATAATGACTGAATTGTCATTTTTAGGTAAACTATCCCTTTAATGAAGAGAGCTAAAATGTCATATTGTTTTCCAGATGAGAGGAAATAAACCTGTAACCTCTATTATGACCCCTTAACTCAGCCTTGATGCATTTATTTCTAATTGTCTCTATTTGTAAAATATTTAACATGCATAAATGATATAATACAGTGTCCTGTCCACAAAGTCTCTTTACAATTTAAAACATTTATTACAAAAGCAATTGATGAGATATGTTAATCAGATTTGTTCTATGTACTCAGTGGTTATCAAAGTTTTTAATAACATTGCATTTGTGTATTTCAGATACCTTGTTGATGAAATAGGTTCCATTAAATAAACCCCTAAAAAAAATGTCTACTCCTGAAGAAAAGGCACAATGTGTATCGGGGTTTACGCAGACTCAGCGAAACTACAGGAGTAAGTATGGAAGACATCCACTGTCACCTCCGTCAATTCGTGCAAAAGATCACTGATGTCATTGCCGCCATTGATGAGGCTACGCTACAGCGGACATGGCAAGAAATTGAGTAGTGTCTTGATGTGCTTCGTGCAACTTGGTGTCCATATAAAGGTGTATTAAATGAGGCAAAAAAACATCAATATCCGCAGATTTGTCAATTCATTTGCTTTTGTATTAATTTGTTAGTATTATATAATATAAATGTATGCACAAGATTTATTGAGAAGTCCTTTTGTTATTGGGTTGCAATAGTTTGTTATTTTAAAAAAGTGTGTTTCTAAAAAGAACACTGGGAAACACTGCTTTAGAGCATATGTGTGCAAAGTTTAAAAAGGTGAGTCAACACTTTCCAGGCACTTCTGAGAAGTCTGATGTACAAAATTATTTTTCCACTGATTCTCAGAACGCCACAATCATTCTGCTGTCAAATCCAAGGTTTAGTGTTGTATTGTAGCTGCAGAAAACTTCCTGTTAACGTGTCAGAACTGCATTTCTTCTTACATTTCTTGCACAATTCCACCAGCTACTAGACATAACCAGTGCATTACGATACCTGACACCCCTGTGGAAATATTGGTGTATTTGTCCTTTATAAAAAGAGGCAGTGTGACTCTGAGTCTGACAATAAAATTCTCTAACTAAACTGTACAGAATAACCCTTCAGACCTCCCTAACTGTGGTGTATAATCACACTGAATAATAACCTCTTGTTATTTATTTTAGACTCCAGCACTGAATGAACTTACATGTGTTGAAGAAGGGATCATCTGTCAAAGGCATTCCGTCCACCGTGTAGAGACAGACGCCTTTGGTTGCATCAACACTTTCGATGTGACGGATCCTCAGCATCAGATCTTCAACTGTGTTTTGAGCAGGATCCATATCTGTAAATTCAAAAAGATCTTGGTATAATGCAAAGTATACAATGATGTGTGGGTGTTGTGCAAAGACTTTGAATCTCATCAACATAGTATGATGATATGATACAAACTTGACAGAGGAGGAGCCCTAACAGAGAAAACTTTGGGTTAATAGGGTGACCAAGCGTCCTCTTTTGCCCGGACATGTCCACTTTTTATGTCCTGTCCGGGGCGTTCGGGCGGGTTTTATAAATTCATGAAAACGTCCTATGTTCACTGTTTTTCATAGGACCATTACGCGTGTAGGTAAATTGACTTGGCGCTTTGCACACAATACTACGGTACTACTTTGTTGCGCGACGTAATTACACAGAGAGAGAGAGAGAGAGAGAGAGAGAGGGGGGGGGGGGGGGGGGTCAGATCAGACAGCGGAGCAGTATTGCACGGAAAATGCCGAAGCGTAAGTGCAGCTCCACAGATGAACTGCAAAAAAAATTTCCCACGTACCGTCCCTGTCGGGACAAGCGATAGGCGGGGTGCACCGTGTGCAAAGCTGGCACATATGTCTCAGTGTCTAATAAAGGTGCTGGAGATCTCAAAGCTCACATGGACACCGAAAAACATAAAAAAAAAAAAAAGCTGAGCAAGGTGAGAGTTCTTCTGCAAAGTTGACTGAGTTCTTTGTTAGACCTGGGAAAACAGAGGATGCTGTAAATGCAGCAGAAGGTGCAATGGCATTTCATACTCTGAAACACCACAACAGCTACAGGTCCATGGATTGCACCAGTACCTTGCATTTCCTGACTGTGACATTGCTAAAAAGTTTAGTAGTACTCGCACCATCATATTATTTATTTATTTGTTTGAAAAGAGTCTAAGAGAGCTATTATTTTGTTAGAAGTTTTTACAGATTTAATTTTATTTTATTACAGAAGTTAATTTTGTACCATTGAAGACCACCGAGAAGCCTGTCTGAATTTGTGTCTCAAGGCTGTGCCGATTGTCCTCTTTTTTGGAAATCAAAATATGGTCACCCTAGGGTTACAAGACTTATTGAAAAAAATCTCTGAACGCGTGACAGGTGCATCAGAGGAAGATTCAACTCAAAGACAACTAGAGAAACTCCTGCACACTGTCTCACTTTCTGCTGATATATTTATTAAATATCGACGTTTCGGTCAAAATGACCTTCATCAGGTATCCTGACAGCAACCAAACATTTCCATAGATATATATATAAACAATGTAATACAATATGAGGCTGGGATATTTACCTCTGAGACCTGTACAATATGTCATCCATTAATATTTAAATTTAACTCGGGCCAGTCAGGCCAGAAGACTTGATTTATCAGAAATATACAACGCATATATAGTGGGTATCCACTAAAATATCTTAGATTAAATTTTCCCTTTTCTGCAGATAGCCTTGATTAAAAATGTTTGTACTTGACTTAAAAAGAACAAGTCACTAGACTTTATCCTTAGCTTTTAATATTTACCTTCTACTATTTAAATTATATGGATGTGAACCCACGTATTGACACTGAATCTGTTTATCCTAATATACATGTCTGAGGCCCAGGCAGGGCGAGAAGGGGATTTTTAATTTTTTTTTATTTTATTTTATTTTATTTTAGGCCTATGTATATACAGTATATCAAGACAATAAAGAAAAAGTTAGAACATTGTGCAAGAGAGGTTGGAAGCCAAACAAGGTGGAAGCCAAACGTGTGGCCGTTTTCAGTACTGCAGGTGCACTATTTCACCAGAAGAGGGCTCTGTTGACCACAGAATTATTCATTTAACTGTCATTATTTTACTGAGAAACTGTATAGAAGTGTATTTACTAGGGGTGGGACTTTAACGCGTTAATTACGATTAATTAATTACAAAAAAAATAACGCGTCAAAAAAATTAACGCATTTAATCGCGGGACGGAACGGAACGCTTGTTTGACTTCCTGGTCGACCGATCACACTGATGCACAAGACAGGCCAAAACACACCGCCGGCGGACGCCGCGCGTCAAAACAGCCGCCCCCGTGCGGCAGGCGCGCACCGGCGCGCGGCCCCGCGGGTCTTTACGCCACGAGAAACGCGGGTTTACCACGAGAAACAACAGTTCACTGCTTCAATATAATGTTGGCTCAACTACAGTCGTTATTTACTTGTGTGTTTCTTGCTTTTCACTGTAGTTTCAACTGTTTCACCTGTTCCTCCTGAGCTCCAGCTCCTCTCTCTGCCTGCAGTCTGTCTCCCTGCAGCTCATCTCGGCCTCTGTGTAGAACGATGGAGAGACTAGAGCCTCTTTACAGACACTTGTGCTGTTTGTCTTGACTTGGTTTGACTCTGCTAGTCAGGCCTGCACAGCAGGGATTCACATCTCAGTGCTGCCGAGGTGTGTCTGTTAACTGTTTTAGTCAAGTGGCTGACGCTGGACGTTTCACTTCACTTTCACAACAATATTTTGTTGTTTAAATACATGTATGTGTCTATTATTTGATTAAGTCATATACCAAAATCCATTTATATTGAAAAATGTAGCTTCTTGTGGTAAATATGGTTATG
>JAJHUR010117353.1:1110-16834 GCA_027495735.1 Lutjanus campechanus | reverse complement strand
TACACAATTCAAATCCACACAGTTAAGATACAGATTTTGTAAAATGAATACACTGATATCAGACAGCACACAAATAAACAACAACCCCTTTCTGAGGTTTGGTAGATTCAGAATCTCAGCATGTGAAGCATCCGTCTGGGGGGAGACGTGTGGACCTCCTGGCAATGATGGACATCTGACAAAGTGGATGTGAAGTGGTGTCTTGCCTGCTGGAAGACATACCATAAACATGCATACCAGAAAAACACAAAGGTCAAAAAAACACACAAATAATAAACCACATCCTGCTTCCTGTTCATTCAGAAAAAGCAGAAATTCAATGGATAAAAAAAAAAAAAAATACAATGCCAATCTATTCACTCTTTCTCCACCGATGTTTTCTGTCTCATTCTATTGTTGACCCTATGATATGAAGGCAAAAAAAGAAAGACAAAAGAGAAAAACAACAAATACCTCAATACACCTACAAGACTGAGGGACTGAGATGGTGGAAATAACACAAACACATAAATTGTATGCATGTGTATGACAAAGTTTTTAGGAAGTAGTTGGACATTTTGGGAAATGCATTTCATTTTCTTGCATAGAGGGCCTGTTAAATATTAAGATGGAGGCAGAAGACATTTTGCGTAAAGGCTGGAAATGTGGAACCAGCTTGCCTGGCTATGTCCAAAGGCATCTCTAAAGCTCACTAAAGCCCCTTTTACATTAGACAAAAAAGCCACTAACACTCATTAACATCTGGCTTTGTCTTCAGTGGGAAAGGGTACAAGCGGCATTCATTCCTGGGTCAAATGACTGCAGTAGTCACCGCTTTTTTAAAATCTGTACAGAAGTCAAAATGTTAAAACAACAATTTTTGGTTTTACTTTGGTTGTGCCAGACTTTTTCCTGGCAGAATGCAGCAACTTCCAAGAATTTTGGCTTCACATAAGGTGACCAGGCAATCAGATATTCAAGTGATATTATTAACTTTAGAGGCACTAGTAGGCATTTTAAAAAAAAAATTTTTTTTATTAACCTTTGAACTGTGCCACTTTAGCTTTTTTCCTCCTGTTTCTTGTCATCACGCTAAGCAATGCTAAGCTAAGCTACGCTAAGCTAAGCTACCTGACTCTTGGCTGTAGTTTATAGACAAATCAGGGTATTAAGGTATCGAGGTACCAATGGGAGCTTTCCTTTTGGCAAATTTCCTCTACTCTCTTCTTCTCCTTTGCGTTTCTCCCTCCGATGCGAGGAAGAGACGCAAAGATGGAGGATGTAAAGCAGTGAAATGAGAACTCCTCAGTTCCACAGCATCCGTCTGAAGCGACACAGTCACTGATGAACTGCCACACAGCTGTATCAGCTGTCAAGTTGACTAATACGAATGTCCGAAAAAACATTTATATAAGAATACTTCAAGTAAACTGTTTAACATAGCTGATTATTAATAGTATTCTTACTGATTTAATATTCTTTTTAAATCTTCTAATCTGTATACAATTCAGTATTACTTAGGCTGTTTATTTACTTGCATTATCATTCTCTGCACAGTAGTACACGACACAGCTGTGTAAGAGCGTGTGTATGTCGACTTTATTGTGGAATAAACAAACAAACAAGACAAACTGCCGCCTTGTGCGACGCCACAACTCTTGCGCCACACAAGGTGAAGGCGCATTGTATCGCATCTCACCTTGTAACTGTCTTTTATTTTATTATCTGTAGATCCCTACACATGACACTTCAACGTGAGCACGCCACCACAGGTATTTCCCCTGATTAGTCAATTAAAAAGTGTGTGACAGTTATCCCATAATAATAAGCTTTGAATCATCACTGTACCAGATGTCTCCTTTTCATCCTGTGTCTCCCTGTTTGTGTCATTATTCAGAACATGCAGCTATTTGCAGTCTAACTATACTAATAATGCTCATAATCAGTTATTTCTACCTGAGCTCTTTGTGATGTCAAAGTACATAAACATTCACATCAGAAGCATTAAAGTGTTGCAGAAACTTCTGTCAGTCAGTATTTGATTTCTCTGTTTGTGTCCTGAAGATCCAGGATGACAACTCGCCAAAACTGTCCAATCAACATCACGCGTTTTGATAAAAGACTTCCGTGCAGGGTACAGCGGTGTATCCTCACTCTGAGCTCCTCCAGAAGCCTCCTCTCTACTCACTCCTTGTTTCCTCTAGGTGCATTTAAGCAATTGGAAGATCCTTCATGACGGCGGACGGGGAACAACTTTGGGTCGATGGAGGAGAGAGGAGACGAGGAGGCATAATTCAGTCTAGTGGAAAGCACCCTAGGTATCAAACACTTTGCTGCCTTGATACCTTCATGCTAAGCTAAGCTAAAGCTAAAGGTATCAAGAACCTGATACCTTCAAGCTAGGTTAAGCTCAGGTACCCACCTCTTGGCTGTAGCTTCTGGACAGATACCGATCATCTCATTTACCTCTTATGAAAGGAGAGATAATTACACAGTGGTGCATCCCAGGCACGGTGCCAGGATTTCAATTTTGGGTGGGCCACAGTAACTTTTGGGTGGGCCTTTTAATTACAAAAGTTAACACCGTTTCCAACTGGTAATCTTACTTTAACAAAAATGACTGGTATAATGCTGTGGAGAGCAACTAGCACTTCTAGTTGGTTATGACACGGTTTCAGTGCTGACAGAGCTTATTATTTCACCGCGGCAGTACGTATTTATGTTAAGTGACACAGGATATCTCGTTATCTATATTTTCGCTATGGATCAAGGAGATTAATGCATGAATTTGTTAAGAAAACTGACATTTTAATTCCTTGTAATGCATTTACGTTTGATCTGGCTGGATTACTCTAAACTGATTGCAGGGAGAAACTGAGTGATCAGAACAGTGGGTGAGCTACAATCACTTTTAACAGGAGAGAGAGTGAGGTTCGCTGCGCTGTTCATTCATAAACTGAACTGTCCACTGTGAAGGTGATCTCAAGACAATCAAGTCAGGAATATTTAGCTCTACCTCCCATATTGTCTGCATTTTCTAGAAGTTCTGGTTTAAATGAGAAATGCATTTGCAGGTATAAAATAAGACAATGATACACTTTCCTCAGTACACTGACCTGGAACAACCGCCACAGTGTGATGTGTGTGTATGAGCGTCTGGGGCGACGAATAATGGCCCGTTGTGATCGGTACAGACCTCACATGTGATAATAGCCGAATAAGAGTTGTCTTTTTTCAAATGGAAACATTTATGACTTAAGGATGTATTAAAATGCGGATTTTAATAATTAAAAGTTAAGAAATATGTTCTCCCAGTCATTTAGGGTGGGCCAAACGTACAAGTGGGTGGGGCCCAGGCCCGTCAGGCCCACCCGATGCCTGGTGCATCCTTGAATTGAAAATAATCTAATTCAAAGTCTGCAGAACTTCTCAGTCACTCTGACACACCCAAATGCTTGAAAATGTGTTAATTTGTCAGACTGAGCTGTTACATCACATAGAAATGTGTCACTATTAAGATGGAATACTGTATTAACGTTGAGCACTGTGAGGGACACAAGTGTGAGGCAGTAAAAGTAGCAGGTCTAGCTCTCATCGACTAACTGGCGGGTTAAAAGTTGGATTTAATTGAAGCCCACAGGCTGCTACAAGCTGCTATCGACAGGCTGCTTAGGCCACTCTATAAAGGAGCAACAGCTAACTGGTTAACTATCATCCTCGTGGATATATTTCTGAGGTGTGACTGAGCCGAGGCACTTGAGTTATTCTGTTTCATGTATTTGATACGTGACTGTTAGATGTTATCAGCACTGGAGATGAACAAGCTCCACTGCTGGAAAAGCTCTTTATGTTTCAATGGTGTGAACCAGTGAATAAAGATGTGTTGAATGTGGTCCATTGATTTCCTCATTACCCTCAGCCTACTAAACAACCAGGCGACTGCTAATGCACTAGTCATTACCATTCAACTTACCGGACAAGGTCTCTGAAGGCAAACCTTTCTCCACGATCCCCAAGGACATTCACCGACGTGTTGTTACATACAGTACATGTGCTAAGTTTACATTAAAGAATGAAAATCAAAGTAGAGGTTTTACTTTGATTCAAAGCAAATACATCAATAGCTCTTTGCCTCACCGTACCCAGCTTTAACGGTGCAAACTGATCTCTAGCTTTGAAATAGCTAGTGGTTAGACCTTGGCCTTGGAAGGACTTTAATGCACAGACTGAGTGATGGATTTATGAATAGGATGGATTTGCTTACCCTTCTTTTAACACAGGGCTCTAGGGATGGCAATGACCATTGGTTGGTTAGTATAAATATGTGAGCTGGAATATCTCAACAGTGGTTCAATCGATTGCCATGAATGTTTGTGTAGACCTTCATGGTTTCCCGAGGACAAATCCTACTGACTTTGGTGACTACCTGACTTTGTCTCTGGTGTCACCATGAGGTTGACATGTTTTTTTTAAAAACATCTCTTAAACTATTGGATGTACTGTCATGAAATTGTACACATATCCATAGTGCCCAGGCGATGAATCCCTAAGAGTGCTCGCACACTTACCTTGTTTGGAAAAGTGTGACTGGACATTAGTTTGAACCAACTGCTGGACGAGTATCTTTAAATGTGCATTGTTTTCTTTTGAATGTAGCCTACTTTTAACTTTTTATCTGTTTTTAATTTACTTTTGCTCAAACGAAAGTCATGCAAATAAAAGTATTTCTTTTTATAATGAAGTGTAGAGGATGAATTTAGGAGTCTCACAGCCTGTGGAAGAAGGTACAATTTCTTTGTGGGGATTTAGAGAATAAAGTATTAAAGCTTTGTATTGTATTTTCATGGTACCACAAATAAACACAGGAATGTAAGAAACTGTAAGATACTGTAATGCTAGTTATGAAACTACGTATGAGAAATGGTTCATTATTGTGCGAGCATGTGTACATGTGTGCGCACATACCTCATGCCACTGTCACTTGGGCCGCCCCCTGTCAAAAAACTCTGGATGCATTCAGTGTACCTACAGAGGATGAATCGTACTGAGTTTTCGGATCCCCGGACTCTCCCTCTAGCACCACAATGAGGGTGACATTTTCCAAAGACTTGCAGGTTAAGTCAATTGAAAACTCTAAATTGTAAATGAGTTTTCCTGTGTGTTATACAAATGCATGCTGGGACTGACTCTCTGCCCTATCATTATGAATAGATTTAGCATTACAAAATGGATGTACTTGCGGTTTACTTTTTGACAGGGGACATTAAAATTGCCAAGGCGTATTTAAATTACCTTTAAAGTGTGTGTTCACGGTTTTGTGCCTGTGTCATTGTCATGTCAATCTACATTGTGTTTTTCTCGGCTGCTCAACTGGGAAAAGTCCAGGGTTTTGCATACAAGCAGCAGCTCAGAGTAAAAAGTCAAAATGAAGACACTGTCAAATAAATCCATATTTCTTTATGTAAACAGTAAAACGTTCAACAAGGCTGCAATAATTTTATTCTTTTTATTCAATTTCTGTCCTATATTCAAAAACAGCACATGTAAATGTACAGGCAAGCAGTACATCTATTTATTATAAAATATCTGAATTTTAACACCCAACTATAATGACCTTGTGTTTTTTTAGTGTGTGTGCTTAAAGGAACAAAATATTTTTCCCTCCAGTCTGTCTTTCATATCCTTGGGGGACAATCATTACCAAACATTACAAAGGCTAACTATTTAAACCCTTGCTCCTATTGAAAGCCAATTCATAGCAACTGAAGAAGAAAACTTAAAAAAGAAAGAAAGGGAGGAAAAAAGGAGACAAAAGCCGAGATGGACTCTGAGAGAACGTGGAGGAGAGAAAGAGGACGGGAAAGACAGAGAGAGGGAGAGACGGAAAGAGCAAGACACGTATAGAGAAAGAGATGGAGAAGGGGAGGCTCTTTTGGGGTGCAGTGGGGTGTGAGACAGGGCCATTCACTCTGATCTAAACACTGTGTCCCACTGTGCATCAGTGCTCTCACCCAGGCAGCCAACACTGTGGCCACAGACTCAAAGTTAACCAGTCAACTCCATTACAGTGCAGGGGGCGTGTACAGACCTGCCACACCAAAGGGATCACGCCGGCCGGCCAAGAATATTAATTGCTTTTAAATGAAGTGGAAGTCTCTTTATTGGGTGTCTGGTGTTGGTTTGTTATCTGCGGGGCTGAAAAGGCCTCGCTGCTCTTTGGTCTCGCCGCCTTTGAAAGAGAAACTGACTCTGGATGAGGTCATTGATCAGCGGGGGCTGTATACTCCCAGTGGGTTTTTGTGTGTCCTGCCCCTTTAACTACCACTATTGTACTCTGCCCATTCAATCCTCAATGCACTGCGGCCAATAAACATATTTGTTAATGATGCTTCCTCCCAAGTGTAGATTCAGTCCACAGTATGTTTACATACTATGGATCATGATGTGTTTGTTAAACATGCAACCTTTAATCGATAAGAAGCTGATGCTCAGTGTAGCATTGCTTAGGGTTACGTTACTTTTAAAAGTAACTCGTTACATTTAAAAATTACTACCATTAAAAATTAGCTTCTTATGTCACAGTGTTACCTACTGCACTTATTATCAACTAACTCTGGATTTTGGGGGTACCAGATCTAAAGTGTGAACAATGCTTATTAAGGTTAATTAATCCTTTATCATGCACTTATTAACAATTAATGCTGGATTTGGGGGGTAGTGGATCTAAAGTGTGAACAATGCTTATTAAGGTTGATCAATCCTTTATTATCCTGTATCCATTACAATGACTTAGGCAAATTAGTTAATAAATGTGTTTGTAATAAACAATTATAAGAAACTCAAAAGGCTTTTGTTAACATTCGTAAGCGATCTATAAGTGCTAATTGTCTTATAATCTAACAACAAACATGTTGATTATGCTATTATTAAGAAGTGAAGTTTTTCAAAACGTGTTACAGATAGTTGGTTCATTTCACCCTCATAGTCCCCTCTGGTGACATGTGCAGGCGGCTGTAAATCTTGCATAATCTAATAATATGCCTGTTAATTGTGCTATTACTTATACATTTATTAACACATTAATGGTAATGGCCATCTTTTAAGGACCGTATTATGTATCGAGTAACGCAAATTCAAATTACAAGCACGTTAATATAAAGTGTCACTAACTCATCTCCTTCTCCTCTCATTTTTTTTTCTTATGCTCTTCCACACAGTCACAGCTAGTTTAGCATTAGCCTCATGATGTGACTGCACACATTTCTCCAGAAATTCTGTCCACATGATGAAGTAACATGGTGTCCAACTCCAACAAAACTAGCACAGCTGAGTAGTTTTTGAGAGTTTTGGTAGAGGCTAAAGTTACTCATTAGATTACTTTTGCATTACAGATATGAAAAACATCTTTGCGATTCTTTGCATATGTTGGATATACTATCTTATGTATGTGTGTCTATAACTGTTAACTGGGCAGAGGCATATTAAGCATCTGACTCTGTAAAACAATAAAACACAAGATAGCACCTGGTGCGTTTGGCCAAGGCACACACACACACACCCACACACACACACACACACACACACACACACACACACACACACACACACACACACACCCAGCATATGTTCTCTCTGTAGTTAACTCTTTTATAAGTTTTTCAAAACATGTACCAGATAGTTGGCTCCACTGGCAAGACTTCCAAGGCTACAAAGCCTCTCCACACATGCACTAGACAAGATAATGAGTGTTGACTTGAAGAAAGTTTTTATTAATGTGCCAAGACCATAGGCTGTCTGTCTGTCCTCTGGTTGTTTTCTATCTCAAAGGCAAAAAACACAAAAACCCCTGCAAAAAACCTTCAGAGCATCATCCAGTGACAGGCGCAGGCAGCAGTAGTTCTTACAGAGGTGGAAATATGGTAATATTGCTTATCTGAAAATGTAACTAAATAACCGAGTACGTGATTGCAAAACGTACGCATTACACTGTTACAACAAAAAAGTAATCTGAGTGGTTACTTTGTAGCACATTACCCCCAATACAGTTTCTTAGTAACATGTTCCAATAATATGATTTTCTTTTCAGTAAAAGTGTAAGTGTTTGATGGAGTTTTTTTTTTTTTTTTTGCTGAGTTTGGTCTGTGTTCAGTTGATAGAGAGGTATAGTACATGTTAGACTGATGCAGGAACTGGAGGTGTGGGGAGGCCACTGGCGGAAAACTATTGATGAACTGCTATAACAGTGTAAGGAAACTGGCTCACATGACCGACAGACACAGCTAAATGTATCAGTAAGCTAATTTTTGGTAGCTTTACTAGCTTGTCTTCTTATACTGTAGAAGAACCAAGTGAAAAACTTTTTAAAAATGAGAGGAGGGACAGACTTTTTAATATTATCTTGAATTATAAGAATTAAGTTAACACGTCAATGATAATGTTAAACTTTTCATTATCTTAATATGGTTTGACATGACACATTGTGACATTTTATAGATCACACAAAATGAGGATTGTCCCATCACACGACGGATGCCGTAACAAAACAAATGTGAGCGCCATGTACTGCACACTAGGCTTTATTATTTTGTCACATAGGTAATTCCTCGCCGCCTGGCTGTGACTGAATGCATTTCCACCTGTGAGCCCTGTCGGGACTACAATGGCTGCTGTAGCTCAAATCATGTACAGTGTGTCCACCTCTCTGGTCCCCACTGAGCTCTGTGTCTGAGGCCTAGCAGGCTAGCAGGGGGAGAGGATGGGGAACATTATCTATAATTCCCTGCGCCGTCTCTCTCTCAAAAGGGGCCCGGGCACCAAACAAAGCCCTGCTGCTAGACAGCTCTGGAGATGAAGACGAAGCTGAGGTTTCACATCCCCATGAATAAGGTTAGATATTAATCCAGCTAAGAGAAGAAAAAACATGCTACAGGTTGCTTTCTCAGCTTCCTTTGTGGGAGTATTTCTTTGTGTTGCTGTCTGTCTGGCTTGTGAATAGGACCCCCCTCTTTCTTACTATGTCTATTTAAAAAAATTGGCTTCTAAATACAAGCTATTAGAATATTTGTGTAGATGAGTAATAAGTTATTAGTTGCAATTACTGGTCATCTATTAGTCTGGTATAATAGACTGATTAGGCAGTGGGCCTTTTAACTTCTGAAGAAGTAATTTGGAAGACAGCCTACCTTTGACAAGGCAAAGAAAGGCTCCCTTTATTCAGGCCATATCTGGCTATTGTACTAACAGACATGTTATAATGGGATTACTAGCGACTACAGTGGACTGATAAAATCAATGGCAATGCATCATTTTGTATAATTCACAGGTACTGGAGATGAGAAGAGATCTTGGCTAGTGAGAGGGCACTTCAGACAGGATGAATAGGGAGTGGTATATGCATCACACAACCTATATTTAATATAATTTCCTGCATATGGGAAAATGGTGGTGGGGAATTTTACTCCTTCAATGTTTATTCAAGGTGACTTCAACACATTTTGACTGCTGGGAGTTCTTGAGAGGCTTTTTGGAGAAATACTTTCCTCAAAATCTTACATTCTGGCCTTCTGGAGGGTGACCTGTGTTTGACCTTGGAGAAATTGGAAGCATAGCCTCCTCTGTACAGGTAGAGCTGGTCCTTTGTCAAAGATGATGACAAAACCTCCATTCAGATTCTGTCTGAGTTTTCCAAGGACACCCCATTATTGTCAAACATCCGTGCCTGAAATCTTTCATAATAAAGAACAATGGCGGCTCTTGTGGCCATGGTGCTTGGACTACTGTTTTTATCCCTCTTTCTCTTGCCTTCTCCATTATCTGCAGTCCAAGGAGATACTGGTAAATCTTTGCCGCTGTATTAACCGTATTAACCAAACTGTTAGCACACATTTATGCGCATGAATAAAACCCAGCACACTAGCAAAGCGGTTGAAACAGTCACAAAATGCAGTCTGTAGGTTTTTGTTCATGTACATGGCCTTTCAATACTTTTCGTGACAGTCAGCATGACTTTCAAAGTAATAAGGACAAACTTAGTATAAAGAGAGAGAAGGTCGGAATTTGGAGGAGGTGGGATGGGTGGTCATATAGACATACACGGGCGTAGAGCTGGGTATTATTCAGTGGTACTATGCGACATCTATGTATATATTGCATATGTCTATGGATGGATTGACGGATCAAACAAACAGGTCTTTCACACAGGAGACTGGGGTTCGGTTCTCATATGAGACCTCTATCAGTCGTGCATAGCAAGACCTCTCTCCACCTTTTTAAATCACTTTGAACTCTTTCTGCTCAGGGTCAGTGTGCATGTTTGGGCCAGTTATCTTGTTTAGTTGTTGTGCCTAGCACATGCAAACAACACAAAACATTTATTTTGAAATCATGTTTTGCATATTTCTTATTGCTAACTTGCCTGCAGAATGTAAATGACAGTGGATAAGACATTAGTATTTATCATTGTGCTGAGGTAAATTTGTGTCAGTGTACACATATCTAAAGGGTTAATGGTGTTTCCTATTTGAAATTTGAAGTCGGAATTTTCCAGATTGGAAATTTCAGCTGGAATGTCCTCTGAAATGGGATTTCCGACTCATAAAGTTCTAAGAACCTCATCAAGCCCAAACTTAAAATCCAAGATGGCTGCTCTGCACATCAGCAGTAGTAAAAGCTGTAGGAATATACTGTTTATTAGTGCTTCTGTCTTTTGTGTCTCAATAAATCAATTGTATACACAGTACTGTCCAAGGTATATCTGTGGACATGTTACTGTGGTGTTGTATGTGCACCAAATAGCCCGTAATGGGTTGTTATCAAGCAAAAGAACTTTTTTCCCTAGTCATTGTACTGGAACGAGGTACACTCGGGCCTGACGTCATTCCCATGTCCAACCTCCAAGGTAAATGAAACGCACCATAAATTGTGTGACTACTTTATGAACTGCAGTGAGACTGTGTTGAAAAAAATCATCCAAAAGTGAGGAAAACCGGCGCTAACATAAGATGACACAGGCTTTAGCTTCCGAAAGGGAATCAGAAATACAAAATGAGGGTTGTTCCTGAATGTACCACGACCATCATCTTCTGTTAAAGGCTGCGATGCCCCACGCAGATGAGCAGAGGAGGTTCCTCGTGCCTCTCCTCCCTTCAGCTATTGGCTCAAGTCGTGCTTCATGCCTCCTCATTCACCAGTGGCCACAGGTGGAGCATGGTGTTGACACCGGGCCAAATAACCCAGAACAATATCATCTTTCCATTGGTGGCAGACAAGACAAGTGTGTTGCTTTCTCTCCTACCCACTTGTCTCCTCCGTTTATACCTCTGCTTCTTCGTCGCCTGTTGGTTATTCTAATGCGGTCCGGATGGAGCAGCTGGTGGTGACATGGGGTTGATTATGCTGTTCCCACAGTGACATTTTCAAAGGCGACCGAGGAAGGCACCATTGTTGCCTCTGATCTGTGGATGACAGCCCTGCCTGTTGCACCAGCTCCACACTGGCGAGCTCATGGTGTGAGGGGAGCAGGGCATGCGCGCGGGGACGTGTACAGGACATGAAACAGGCTTTTGAAGGGAAATACCAGTACCAGGACATTTGGTATGAGTCTGCTGATCTTTTTTTTTTTTTAAATAGGAGTATGAAATCATCAAGCATCACCACTGAAACCCAATTTCCAAATGATTTCATACTATTATCATCACCCATCAATAAGTAAAATGGTTGAATCTCTTTTTAGTGTCTATTCTGGAGCTTTCAATCACATGATCTTCATTGCTCATTGTTAAAAACCAATGTGGTCAAAATCGATGCCTTCAGATGGAACTTCTGAACTTGAGGTTATGACATAGGAAGTCCTGTACACAAATCATGAACTCTTCTCACGAACACAGTAAACACGACCCCATCTGAAGGCAACGTGTGTCCTGAAAGTGCTCAGAAAAAGTGGGCCTCCTCCTGCTGAAATTCACATGTTGAATGTTCTCAGAATTAAAAGGAACACTTTTTAAAACCCAGCATTCCTTTCTTTTTAGTAACAGCTTCTCTTTCTTGATAAAGATTCCTATTTAATTCTTACCTTTTTATGGAGCAAGATTGGATTTCATGATGTGTGCTATTTTATATTGCATGGCACATTTACAGCCCTTGCTCACTTCGAGATCGTCATATACTGACGCTTTGTCAGGCCCTTGTGTAAGATGCGCCAGGATTTCAAGTAACCGCGTGAGGTGACATAGTAAAGAGCAAGAAAGTCTGCGCATGGAGGAGGCGGTGTGAATGGAGGGGTCAAGTACAAGACTTTCACCCATGAGACTGGGGTTTGTGTAAAACTACATCAGCGTTATCTAAATATAATTTAACCAACCTTACTTATGGCCCAAACACGTGAGGCTACATCACGCTACACTGAAATCAGTCTCTGTTGTCTGTAAATGCATTCCTGCTGTGTTTTCTGATGGGATTTAAAACAGGATACTTCATAATAATGCAGTTAGTTATGTAGGGCTTGGATTTGCATTGATGATTTATTTATTTTAATGTGCAATGTCAAAACACCCACAGTTTCTCTGCTGCGTATCATCTCTGGTACAAGGAGGTATATGTTTTTATAATTGTACTATAATTGTAAAATAGTATCACTGTATATGAAGTGTTTGGCACTGAGACGGTGGAGTGGACCCAACTCCAGTGTTTAAGCGCAGGGAAAACTGATTTTTCATGATTTTGGGACCTGGTTTTATATACTTAGCGATTTTTTTAATCATTCAGATTAGGCTGGGTGGTTAATAACACGGGCCTCTTTAGTGTGACAAACTCAGAACACACATTTATTGCTGCTTTACACAACCTCTAAATTATTGTATAAAAAAACAAACAATCAAGCATACAAAAAAACAAAAAAACAAAAAACAAAACAAAACACAGTGTAGATTTGTAAGTCTATGTATAGGTCTATTCCTAGTCCACGCAAAGTATGCACACATACACACACAGTGCATGCACATACACTCCCCCAGTAGCTCTACTCTGTTTAAAAGCATATAGGACAATACCGTGCACACAAACAGAGAAGGACAGTGCAGCTATAGTCCCTCAGTCAGTCCAGCTACTTCATCACAAGGCCCAGTTTGGATCATTTGGTCGGTAATTGCTACCCACAAGTGAGCCACTCCACATGAATGGAAGTGCAGTAAAGCGTCAGCGGCCATGATCACTGTCTGCTCCCAGGTAATAGCCCCATACCCTCCCCCCTTCTGCTCCATCCCTGCTTCCCTCTCCCAGGCTGCTCCTCCTGTTGAATGAGGGGATAAAAGTAGCAAGGGGTGAGGCAGAGGGCTTTTGCAGAAAGGGGAGGGTGAGGTGTAGGGGCGATATAGGCAGTCCATAATTACCTGTAATGAGACTTTTGTCTTGGAGCATTACAGGGATGTTCTTGAAGTCACCCCGGAGGTGGTTTTCAGATGGAGGAAGAGCCGCGCACGCCTCAAGTCCTCTCATCAGCCATCTCATCCATATGTGCAGTAATAAGTAATTACTGAAGTCTCATTGAAGTCCATGTAGAGTATTCTCCCTGTCTCCCTCTCTCTTGAGGCGGATGAATACCCGCCACTCACCTATTACACAAAGTGACACTCCTTGAGATCCGACGTGTCATCTCAATCTTCCTCTTCAGCCCTACTCTTTCCTCTCCTCCAGCCCCCCTCAGTTTGAGAAAACAGCTGGCACCCTTTGATGTCTGACTGGCCTCGCACTGGGTCACCCTCACTGCTGCATCTGACAGGGGATCTATTCATGCTGTTCTCAGGACGTTGAAATCATTTCAATCACCATGCTGCAAATATCTATCAGGGGCTTCCTTTACTGCTCCATGACACCCAAAACTCTCACCTAGTGACCAAAATTACAGAAATGCTTTGACTGTTTGGTCCATTGGGAGCCTTTTTCTATATGTACCACAAAGATCCGTTCACAGGTTATTTTTAGGGATAAAAGAATCCACCACATTCACCTCTGTGTAGCCAGGTGAAACCTCCATTTGTTCTAGTATAATCTGGTCGGTTTATCACAACTTGAGTTTTATTTCGAAGTCATGTATTCTTCATTCTCATTCCGCGGTCAAGTTAGAAATAATAAAGTCCAGTTAGACTTTCAAAATTAAGCTTGCAGAGAAACATTAAAGGTGACGTCACAGTTTGGTTAGATTTAGGAAAACATCATGGTTTGGGTTAAAAAATAACTTCCTTTAGTTTAAATAATCAATTATGACTTTCACACACACACAACAAACCTTGGTCTCTTGTGTAAAAGTCCTGTATTTGAGTCATCCATCCATCTGAACCCCTCCCTGTGGGTCTGTACACTACATTCATCCTTATTAGCTGTCATGTGTCATGAAAATGATTCAATCAGTAAATTTTGTGTCTATTTCATGAACTGCTGGGTCGTCATATAGATCATTTTTGACAGTATGCAACATGGTAATGAAACAAGACATGATTAGAAGCAAGAGGTTACAGTTTGATTCCACCAAGTGCAGCACGTCTGCGCCATGGTTCTGATCTATCCACCTCACAGCTGCAAGCCCCACCAGCATCTCAGAAGCGTTTTGCTTGCTCAGATTTTGTTAATCAGGTCCTCTTTCCTTGCTTTTTCTGCTTCTACCATGGATAAGAAGGCTACGTAGTTCAATAGTTTCTTTTCTGTCTGTCTTTATGATTGTGAGTCTGCACAGAGTCTTTTATTTTGAAAATTAATCAGATTCTCCCTGCTTTTTTTGTGTCCGACTTCCTCATGTCTGACTTCGATCTGCTCTGTGCTAAGTGACACGGCATCCGTCAAAACCAGACTCAATTTTGAAGCAGAGCGGAGTGCAGAGCCGCTTCTGGGACGCACTGCGCGTTTCTGGTGGAATCACAAGCATTGTCTAGAATGGCTGCGGATTGCCCTGGCTGCCACGGTACAGCCGTAATGTGATGCAACCGTACCTGATGGAAATTGCAGGTTACTTGATAAAGCAGATTGTAAATATGCCACCAATGTAGCCAGGTTTACTTAACCTGGTCAAATGACTTACACAATGTTGTACAAGTTCACACTTAAAAAGAGCTAGCTTAAAGTTCTGTTCACAGAGATTGAAATTAACTAGTTTATGCTCATAGTTTTGAATTTTGAATTTAGCTCATAGTCCCAAACATGAATTAGTTTATACATATGTTTTTGTATTGAAATATGGACACTGAATGGCCAGGACTACTTACATCTTTAGTTATTAACAACAGTTTACAGCAATTTGAAAATATTTTACACTAGCAAAGTTGAACACCAACATACTCTTGAAATTCCAACTTTGCCATTATCAAACTCAAGAATGAACGTTGCCCACGTTCATTGATTGCAAACTGATCCGTTCAGTTCACAAAAAATATGAGGATGTTCAATGAATGCCAGTCTTTACAGTGCGTTCATGCACAACACTGGTCTTACACAGCCAGACCTATCTCCACAGCATTGTGCCAGAGAAAGGTCTGGCTATTATCATTCTGCTGTAGGGGAAAAATGCTCTAGCTGGTTTATATATTTTTTAAACTAATCACAATAGTCCTGAGCAGTGCAGGATACAGAGATGCTGCCACTGCAAAATAGTGTCAGGGCAACTTGTTTTGGTAGAACATTTGTACACGGGAAGGCGAGCCCTGGCATTAAATCTCTGCAATAAAAGAGTAACAGCTGCTAGCTTCTTTATGTTTGTATT
>JAJHUR010117344.1:1876-25339 GCA_027495735.1 Lutjanus campechanus | reverse complement strand
ACTGCTCGTACTGAACGCGGTGCTTTTGAGAAGAATACAGTGAACAAGGCTGACATATTATTTCCCTGTTTGCCATCACTGGATGTTTGCATGAATCACCAAGTTCACACACATCATTAAAAAATAAACAGTCTTACAGACCACTTACACACATATAGCTGAACAAAGTAGCCTATATTAATATTTTTATTGTATATGGCTGCATGCAGTACCTGACACTTTGTCACTGCAGTTCATAAAAATAAATATAATATTAAAATATTACAAATTAAGCTTTATATACTGTATATAGGCTTTTTATAGGCTTTGAATAGTTCCTTTACTATTGTGATCAAAAACATTGAATCTCAATTCTGAGGCTGTTCTGTAAATATTCATTCATACACTTAAGAATATTCATGCTCTGAGTTAATAAAAAACTTGTTCTGTTAATAGTTCTCTTACTTTTGTGATCAAAAACATTGATTTGAATCTCAATTTTGAGGCGGTTCTGTAAATAGTTTTCAAATAAACAATAAATATAGAAACTTCTGATCAATCCATATCAATTTCAGACTTAAAATAATGTACCGATTTAAGCCCCACCTATTCCCGGTTAAATTACGCCCATTTCCGGTTTAGGTCCCGCCCACTCCGAGTACAGATACGGATACAGATCATTTAGATAGTTGAACAGATACAGATACAGATAGTGGTGTACTCGCTCATCCCTAGTGCCTACCCAATATGCCTTGTGTGGAGACTGGCACCCACTTTCCCTCTAGCCCTATACAGACCTGGTATTAACATGGATTGGATCTCATTTCCCCGCTCTACAGTATATGCAAATACACACTAGGGTTATTTTGTCAGATAAATGTCGATTATGCTCTCTTTTTATCCCTCTACATCAGTCTCGTGTTTTACTTGCAATGTCAGCAGTCTTGACAGGAGAGCTCCATGGTATGCTGGGATTTTATAAGTGAACTATGATCAGGACAATGCACACATGGAAATCTGATGAATGAAGACAGACATTATTGGCAGGGTGCATCCCACTGCACCACAGAGCCCCTCTGCTGCCTGCTCTTCTCAGAAACATATTATACTGTAAACCAGGTGTTCTGAGAGAGAACTAGACCTCTCTCAGCCCTTCTGCAGCAGCGTTTCACGAAACAATTACGGACATGCTGACCAGCCAGACGAGAGCTCAGAGTTTGTTTTTTAAATTTTTGGTATTAAAAAGTGGATTTATCTTCATGTTTGCTTGTAAACCTGTGTGCAGCAGCACCACAGAGGAGCCCACTGTGCTGTTTACACTGTGAGTGTCAAACCGTGTTGCTGCTGAGTTGCATTTTCATGACCACTTATATCGTGACGAGCCACACCCGACATGAACCGTGAGCCCGACTTGCCTCCAAGCGGGCTGCAGTCATGTTGCACTAACCACAGCCCAACGGTGGCGACCCTCCTCTCTGTCCCCCTCCAACAAGTGAGTGTTGTGATACTGAGCTCATGTGTGCAGGAGAGCAGAGAGAAAGGCGTTTTTAAAAGTCTCTTAATGTTCAACTCTCAGTACTACAGAAGAGTATTAGGGCCACCTATGAGAAAAATAATGAGAGGAGGCAGATTTTTTTTTCATCATACACTTTGGGAAAAAAGTCAAAATGTCGAGAAAAAAGTCGAAATGTTGAGAACAAAGTCAACATACAATGTCGAGAATAAAGTCGACCTTTTGAGACTATATCAACCAGCGCATGTGACTGCCTCTACAAAATGCCTTGTAGGCAGTTAGATGAACTGGTGAAACTATACTTCAGAATCAGCTTTAATAACAAATAAATTCTTTCTCTTTTAGCTCACAAACACAGCGTAGTTATCAGTATTAGGACTTTGAAGAGACTGTGCCAAAAACTGCGACTGTTCCGAAGGATAAACCACACAAGCTTGGAAGACGTGGCCTCATTTGTGCAAGCTGAAATAGTGGGTAATGGACAAATGCAAGGCTATTGATGGCTGCACCTGCGCTCAGTTCAGAGCGGATATGTTGTATCACAAGATACAATAAGACATTTGATCAAGTTGTTTGATCCTGAAGCTGTGGAGCTCAGGCGGGCGCATCATTTGAGATGCAGGCATTACCGCAACAAAGATCCCAAAGCACTGTGGCATATGGACTCATATGATAAACTGAAACCATACGGCATTGCGATCAATGGTTGTATTGATGGTTTTAGTCACTATGTAGTGTGGATGGAGGCATACAGAACAAACAACAACCCAAAAGTAATAGCAAACTACTTCATCACATCCATTGCGCGCTTGGGAGGATGCCTGGAGCAACTGTGTGCAGACAGAGGCACAGAAAATGGACACGTAGAAAACATGCTTGTCTTTTTGCGCAGCAACCATACAGATAATTTTGCCGGTGTCTGAAGTTTCATCTATGGACGCAGCACCACAAAGCAGCGGATTGAATCATGGTGGGGCATCCTAAGGAAATAAAGTGCACAGTTTTGAATCAACATTTTCCAGACCCTCCAGGATGACACTTCTCTGGTGATTTCTTGGATAGGAGCCTGATCCAATTCTGCTTCCTAAATCTTGTTCAGGTAGGCTTGGAAACTCATTATGTTGGTACCCCTGTCCTCCTCTCCTTCAGTCACCTGGACCGATTTAAACAAAATTATACACAAGTAAACTTTTGATCAGAGCACATTAGAGAAAGGTTCAACATGATTTTTGATTTTGCTTTATTTTTACTTGTAGAGGGTAATTTCCACAGTGCGGTGTAAGAATTTTAACTGCAGTATAAGATCTGAATAAATAGAAATGAGCAGGATGTATGGCCACCTGTCAAAGTCAACTCCAAACAGCCGATCACCAGAGTAACCATTACTGCTGCTCAATATACTGTACTCTCAGCCAGATGCTGTTGAGCATCCGACATCTGACAGCCTCTCACATTGGGTAGTTACAGACAGGGCTGCAGTGCTCTCCAAGGTGCTGAACCTATAAGCACACTCAGATCAGTAATAATATCAGTAATAAGGTAGGAGGTAGCAGTAGGTGACTGGTCACCTACTGCTGCTCCTCTCAGTCCTGCTGGGATCTACTTAAGTACTACAATTGTGTTTTAACTATTTTTAACATTTTTAAGTCATGAAAGTTTTAATTTTTTGTATGAAATATTTTTAATCAGCCAACAAAAGGGAGAATCATACAAAAACATATGGATGATTTTTCTTGAGGATTGTTTGGCATCGGCCTGCTCTCTCCTGTGAGCCAGCTTGTTTGAAGAAATCAGTCTTGTATAGAGCCATAAGTTTATGGAACCTACTCCCAAGATATATTCACGAAGCCAGAGATAGGAATTGTTTCAAGAGAAAATTGAGAGCACATTTGACGATAATTTGAGTTAATTCATTTGTTGTAACACTGTCAATTATTTTCTCTGCTTTTATCTTTTCTTGTTTTAATATACTGTATTTTTCAATTATGTATTCTTGTTTGTATACTTTTTGTATTATGTTGTGAGTGTGGACCCCAGGAAGACTAGCTGTGGGTCCAGGCGTCAGCTAATGGGGATCCACAAACAAATAAACAAAATAAAAACATTTTTTTCTGAGAGTGAGGGAACTACGCATCCCACACTCCATTGTGATTCCCTTAATTCATTGCGAATGATATCTTTTACAGCTTTTAAAATACACACACACACACACACACAGCGTTTTAAGTGGACTGGTCCTCATGGCGAGGTTCAATAAGACTATCCAACAATTTGCAAACTAAATAACCTATAAATGACCTGACACTGGCATTCCTCCAACAACATTTATTTCACATATACTTGTATGTATAGCCTATTGTTATATGCAAAGCCTATTGTATGTATGATGAATTAAACCTCAGGTTGTGTCTAATGTTTTGTTTTTATGCTGTATGAACTTGATGAAGTTGTGAGAACCTGGAATTCACACAAGATAAGAGCAAAGGCAGGCGATGGTGTGATGGGAGGTCGCCCGATTTTGATGTACACACTTCCAGAGATGTACAGCGCAGAAGACAATCTCAAGACCCTAGACATGGATGAACTGGCCCTTTGTGGGGAGGAATGCACCCCCAAAAGCTAATATCCATGTGATTAAACTGTTTTTGATCTCTGCTATCTTCTGATGCAGGAAAAGGGATGGGATGCTCCTACAGATGCATTTTCCGCTGCTGAACTGCACACCTTATTGAGAACTGAAATACTGCAAAGTATCTGAGGGCAGACAATTCTCTCTGCACAAAAGAGAAACATTAGTGTATTTGGGACTCACATAGGCCACACAATCAAAGTATGGTTTCCTCTAAAGGACGTAGTCGCAGCCACGTGACTTACCGCGCTCTGGATTTCTGTCAGCCACGACAGTCAACACGCCTGGCAGCCAGTGAATGTTACATCTCTTGCTGGTGTACTGATCTACGGTTCGGCATCAATCTTGGACTTACTGGGTCTGATTTTGGCACTTACAAGCAGCTGACAGCAGCTCTGTGTACCACAACGCTGCTAGCTGAGCTAATTTTAACTGCTACAAACTTAGCATGCTCGTTGTACTGTCTGGGTGATGAGGGTCGACTCCGGAAAACCGCAAATATCACAAAAAGTTATTTCAGTCATAAATATGTGTGTGTGTGTGTGTGTGTGTGTGTGTGTGTGTGTGAGAGAGAGAGAGAGACTTTTTTGTGGACTTTTTTGATGCAGCAGTGCTTGAAAGTTTATACTACATGTTAGCTGCTAGCTTTGGGTTAGCCTGTTTTTAGCCCTTGGACACAAACGGACATTGTAAATGCAGTGACGCGTTATTTAAGGCTGTGTTATGTTAGTTAGTTAGTTTAAAGCAGAGGACCACAGCCTGAAGCTGTAGTTCTGGGAAGGTAGCTTTAGCAAAATGTGGTCTAAATTAAACCTTTCAGCCACAGACTATATTTTATCCACAGATAGAACTGATAGATTCACAAAACAAAATAGACAAATAAACTAAATCTTAGAGGAAACTATTATGCTATGGATGTGGTGCAGTTTGGCTTGATAAAAACACATGCCATTACCAAGCAAATTGCTTTATTCATTGTAAGTTAATGTGCATTGCATTTTGCATGAGAAATTATAACAAGAAGCAAGATAAAATCATTTTGTCTAAAATAATTGCATGTTTTTTCTGCCTCTGTAATGTCACAGTAGCCCTTCAGTAGGATCTTTTCCTTGGTATTTGGTCTTCATTGGTTAGTCATGGAATCATATTTGGCTGTTTTACAATTCTTGAATTCAGAATCTAGTTAATTAGGTGGAATATTGCATATTGTTTCTCTGCTGGCTTGTCTTCTATATTAAGGCAGAGTAGCCAGGGTTTATGTGGGTGCTGCAAATTCTTTAATTCTTTTTTTTTTTTTAAACTTTATTTATCATTTTTGCATATCAAAAACATTAACATCAATGGTTAAGTATTTCTTAAATTCTTTAAGTCTAATCAGTGCTTTAAGTGGAAAAAAATAAGTGCCGGTACTCCCCTTATTCGACTGTTGCCAGGTAAATTAGGTGGTGGGTAACAGCAGATCATTAAGTGATATATTTAAATACTAGGACATAATACTGATTTTTAAAAAGAAATTTGTTTTTATTGAGCTTTCAACTTTCGATATAAATTCTGTTTGTTCACTTGGATATTGGCCCAAGGGAGGTCTTCAGGGGGGCGGCCCTCAAGTAGCATACATCAATTGTGTCCAATTTTCTGTGGACACACACATGAGAGAAATACATAGATAGAAGATGGAGACAGTACATGGAGAAAATTGGAGAAGTGAGGTATGCAGTTGACAAGTAAATCAATTAGGCTAAATGACATACTCCTGTGTTTGTTTCTATCATAACAAAACAGTAGACAATGACTGTTTAATATTTTAGACCTGAATATTTGATTGTAATGTAACTTAACTGAGCAAATTCACAAATTTAGGAGGACCAACAACATGATATTATTGATGAATAAGATCTCCATATACTTACACAAATCCTGGACAGGAGGTTGTCCATCAAGCAAGGCAACTGGTACTGAACATACCCTGTGGACACACACATGAGAGAAATACATAGAAGATGATAGAAGATGGAGACAGTACATGGAGACACCCAGACCCAGATCCATAATAAACACAAAGACGAATTATAATTTTTCAGACAACAAATGTTAAAAACTACTAAGCTTTTTCATAGCAGAATTCATGGCAGTGTTGTTGTTCTGGTTTACATTATATTGTACAGATGTGTCAAAAGAAGTGGACTGTGAGTATATAAGACAATTGTGATTATATTTAAACCTACTTAGAAAAGGCTCCAGCAGGTCTTGGGGTCATCTTTGCTCGAACGGCTTGGAGCTTCACACTGCCTCTCTTCTGCGCTTTGTCTCCCCTTTGCCAGCCATGACATCACATAGCTTTGTGGACTGAACTGTTCTAATGGTGGCCCATTACATTTCAGAAAGATCAGGTTTTAAAGTCTGGTAACAGCAAGGGAGTTCCTTTTGTCAGTAAGACTGTTGTTCATACAACTGAAGTCTCGCTCACATTCACTGGTAGACACAGCAATGGTGTGGACAGCTTTTAGCAGAGGCTTCAGAGCTTCTGGTGTCTGGGATCCCCTCAGCTCCTTGTATTCCCGAAATCCTTGTATACTTCTCCTCTCCACTTTTAATCTGTCACACAAGTGGAGCACTTCTTCATCACCATGTTATATGTCCAGTCCTCCCTCAGGCCAAGTGTCTGGCTGAAGAGCCTTTGGGCCCTATCTTACGCTCGGCGCAAGGCGCAGGCGCAATAGATTTAATATATTCAAGGTGTGTCCAAATCCTCTTTTGCCGTCTCCCCCCGGAGGTGCGAGTGATATTTTGCCCTGCTCTGCCCCCTGCGCCACCGGCGCAAAGCAGCAAACACCTATCAGCTGTTCCCAAGTGCCTCATTAATTCACCGGCGAGTTTGGCCAAAACAGACACACATCTTCAAAATCACAAAACACCTTGATTTTTGTTCAGTCCTTTCCCCACACAGGAGTGCGGATCAGTAAAGTGTCATTTAAACATATTTTCTATCAGCAATAAAGCTGAGGTGCACACACGTCTCCACAATCACAGAACACCTTTCATAAGTGTTAAACAGCCATGTGCGAGTGTGTCTTTTAACATAAACTCACTAATAAGGAAAAAGAAATTATTTGTCATTATAAAGCCTAATAAATCTAAACAGACCTGTGTCTGCCTGTTTGTTGTGATCCAGAAAAACAAGGATTAAACAATTATTATCTATAACATACAGACACAATATTTGACCGCACGAGTCCTGCCCAACCCGGAGAGAAAACGGTGTGTGTGCTACTGACAGCTGGTTGGATATACCCGTGCATAAAACTTCAAACTTCAGAAACTCTTTCTGATTGTGTTGTAATGGGGCAGAGGAGGAGGACTGGAGGAAGAGATGATTACATATTTACATGACATTTGCGGTTCATTTATTGTAATGGTTTTTGCAGGTGTTCATGTAAAATAAACTATTTACAAGTGAAGCTGCTTTGGAGACGTGTCTCCTTATATCGCGCGCTGTCGCGCTATCACTTCTCAAACCAGGAGATCTGTCTCCTCGCTTTGAAAATCTTTTCTCTTTCCTCCTTGTAGATCCGCCGTCATTGCCACTGCATCCGCCACAGGCGCACCAACCTCTTAAAGGCGATGAGAGCTGACTTTCTGATTGGTTTATTGCATGTTCGACCTAAACTGAATTAATGAGGGCACCTGGGCACAGCTGACAGGTGTTTGCTGCTTTGCGCCGGCGGCGCGTTGGGCGGGGCAGGGCAAAATATCACTCGCACCCCTGAGAGGGGACGGCAAAGGAGGATTTGGACACACCTTGAATAAATTAAATCCATTGCACTTCAGACCGGCGTAAGACAGGGCTCTAAGGCTCAAGTGGTTTTTACTCCAGCCGACTGTAAGATAGCAAACGCACCGGGCCACACCTTCGTTTTGCCTGTATGTTCAGACCGCCCCCGCACACAGCGGATCAGACCCAGCCCAAGTGAGTTTGCTATCTTACAGACATGGCAAAAACGGCACTTGCGCTGGGTGTAAGATAGGAAAGTCACATGCACTGGTGGCGCACCGGCATTGCGCCGAGCGTAAGATACGGCCCTTAATGTCTGTTATCAGTTGACTGTCACCTCTGTGTGAGGAGCTCTCTTGTGTGCTGACATGAGAGGAAGTTGTTGGAGACATCCTGCATTTAATATTTTCAGCCATGCTGCGGAAGAACTGTGCTGCGTTGATCTTCACAATTCTCAGATTGTCGTGCAGGGCTACATTCTTGAAGGACCCCTCTGTTTGAGCTTGAAGAATTCTTTTTGTGTATGGGCCTGGTAAGGAAACCATTGACTCAAAGACTCGAACCTGGTGAGCCAGCAGCTTGTCTGCTTCAGGCAGTGTCATGTCTCTCTTTTGGAGCAGCCTTGACAGATCATTGAGTTCTATGAGGGCATCATACATCACACCAAGATTGAGAACAAAGGACATTGTGGTTAAAACATCATTGAGTCCCTTGTATTTTGCTCTCTCTGTTGAATCTCTTGAAACATCACTGGCAGCACTGGAAAAGTGTGCCT
The DNA here is from genome assembly GCA_027495735.1 of Lutjanus campechanus. Classification (NCBI taxonomy): domain Eukaryota; kingdom Metazoa; phylum Chordata; class Actinopteri; order Lutjaniformes; family Lutjanidae; genus Lutjanus; species Lutjanus campechanus. Next base: position 16,671 of record JAJHUR010117344.1, on the reverse strand, counting down.
GAAGAGCTTTGTAGCTTTCCCATGCTGCTTTCACAGTCCTCTCACTTGAAGCGACCCATCTTACTGACAAAACTCGTCCAATTGTAAGGAGATGATGCCCAACACTATGTGCACAATGACTCAGTTCTCTTTTGTTTTTGGGTGAGGCATGATGCAGAGTGTAGAGCTTGTCAAAGAAAATCTTAAAATGGTTCAGTCCACCGACTTCCTTGAGAACATCCCCAACTGCCAATTCCAGACGATGACTGGAGCAGTGCCACACAGGTTTGGAAATCGGGGACAAAGTTGTGCCGCAACCCTGGCTCTTCTGCCTAGCATTAGTCATGCCATTTTTATGTAGACATGCCAGCAGTTTCTCTGTTATGTCATTTGCTGTGGTCCCATCCATCTCAACCAGGTCAAAAAATATGGTGTCTGGCTCTGCGTTGGCAATAGCTGACCGCAAACACACCACCAACACAGACTTTACACTGATTGTGGTGGATTCATCAATCAACACACAATTTTCATCTGTTTTTGACTGTCATCAGCCACTTTTTTCTTCATCTCTGTTGAAACATGATTGATGATATCAGCACGTGTTATTTGAGTGCAGAACTCGACCCATGTTGACTCCGTTCAGCTCCTGCAATCTCACATCAACTGGTATATCCGTAAATGGACGTCCATGCTTGCCAATTTTGTATGCTGTTCGGAACACTCGGCAACTTGTCTCATGCTCAGTCTTGTGCATATCTTGAATGTGTTTTTGTATTTTGTTGCGTGATGAGATTTTTCCTATCTCTGCTGCTTTTATGTGTGACTTAGAATCTCAATGTTCTTTAATTTTCTTTCGCAAAGACAACAGCTGTGTTGCTTTGTCAGCTCCAAATGCAGAGATTAAACATCTACTCCACTCATGTGACAACCTCAGTCCCTGACGTGTTTGGGTAGCAAGGGAGTTAACTTTACTACATACCTTGCACCCAAGCCTTATGTCCTTACTTATAAACCACTCATTCTGTGAGCAAAAATACCTTATTTGGTCGTTTGACCAGCAGTCTGGCCATTCTTGTTCTATGGAGTTATTGTTGACATCGCTGGCAACAGGTGAATCAGAAGCCACGTCTGTGTTAGCAAAAGCGCCAACGTTACTGCTAGCTGGCTGCTCTTCACTTGCAAGATTAACGTTAACGTCTGTCTGTCGTCCTGTGTCATCTTCACCAGGTCCATCACCAGTCCGGGTTCTCTTTTGGCCCTTTTGGAGCCACGCCAACATTTGTAATTACGGTAGGTTCACTAAACCATCTCAAACCAACCGGTAAATCAAACTGGTTTCAACTCGCTCTGTTTGCATTCAACGTCCGCAAGATCTCTTCTTCACGTCCTTTTTCTGGCACACTCGACTCGCGAGACCTCCTTACAAGTGAACGCCTCGCGAGGGGCAGGTGTGTGGTGTGTACCAGTGCACACTGGGTAATGTAGTATAGCCATAGGAGTATGAGTATCACAAAGTGCAAGAGAGAAATAGAACAAGAGAGGGTACTATGGGCTCATGTGAAGTCCCGGTACGCCGTAAAAAGTCCCGGTATGCTAGAGGCTAAAATTGAGAAGTGCTGGTACTCCGTACTGGTGCGTACCGGCCCACTTAAAGCACTGATTCTAATGTTATCTTTTCCAGGTTTGAAAAGTGCTTGGATTTTGAAAAGGTGATGATGATGTTAAGTTGAGTCAAGGGTGTATCATGGACAAAAGACCAAAGAAACCATCAGGTGCCCAGTTCAGAAAGAGAAAGAAAGAAGAGGAGAAACACTCAAAAGGGGGGTGACGGTTGGTTGGTTGTGGTTGGTCGGGGGGAGGGCAGCCAATGGGTGGTTCGCCCAGGGCGCAAAACTAGCCAGGACCGCCTCTGTCCTCTTGCCACTTCTTATAAAAGAAAACAATACTACAAGATAAATTTTTTTGAGTATTTTTTATCTGTAGACCAAAGGAGTTCATTTCAGTACATCCCTTTATTAGAGTTATTGCAGGAACTAAGTCACAATAAATTACTGGATAAAGTGATTGAAGAACAAATAGCTCAAGAAAATAGAGGATTTGCATGGTGATCAGCGAGTTTATAGGTCTTTCCGAGATGGTGAGCATTATAAAACAAATAGCTTTCTAGCTGTTGAGGAGTTGAGAATTTCCATAAGACCTCACGCAAAAAGCATAAGCTTTGTGGTGTATACTAGGTCTTGGACAATTTGTCCCCGGGCTCTCATTCTGCTCTCTCATCAATTTTTTTGGCTGTGCTTTGTAAAAGCGAAGATTTGAGGACATTTGGGTTTGAACAATTGTTGGATCCACTTTTGAAAGATCTGATAATTTTGGAGCATCATGGTGTGTTCATCAGTAAGTTGAACGAGTGTATCAAAGGCACTGTTAATTGTGTAATAGCTGACAAACTAGGTGCCCACGGGAGTCAAGTTTCACGGAAAGTTTTTCTGGTGAATGCATATGTAGATTCTGCACAGCTAAGAAAACAGAAATTCAGTCATTGACTGCTGGTGTTTTTGAGCGTAGAACACGGGACGTGCTGTGGAGTTAAATGGGATTGTGTTTTGACTAAGCATCTCACCCATTTTCATGTCACTACTGGCTACCCTCCAGATTTAGCACATGATCTATTCGAGGGCATAATATCTGTGGAGCTTGCTCATTGTTTTTGTTAGCAGGTAGCTACAGAATGGAACCCAAGAGCAGAACACAGAACTGAGGCAGGGAATCAGTGCAAAATAAATGGATTTATTTTCACAAATACAAGAGGAGTCTCTGAGCAGGGGGGAGCGGGATCTGAGCCATGAGCCAGGGTGTGGAGCTGAGCAGAGCAGGAAGGTATGGAGCTGAGCAGGGCAGGCAGATACAGAGCTGAGCAAGGCAGGAACTGGAGCAGAGCGGGGGGGTCAGCTGAGCAGAGCAGGAAGGTATGGACCAGGTGGAAGGCTGACTGAATTCGAGGCTGGTTTGCAGAGGTGTAGGAGTGGCAGTGGCAGGTGTCGGGGAAGCAGCTGTAGGCAGAGGAAAAAAGGGATTAATTCTTTGGGTAAACACAAAAGAAGAACTAGACTGACTTGGGTAGAAGAGTCTACGATCTGGCAGCATGGTGGAGTTGTGGCCCAGTATATGTAGTGGGTTGATGAGATGCAGCTTCCTCCAACACCTGCACACCTGAATCCACTCCTGTAATCAAGCACAGACACACACACACACACACATAGACCTCAGTGGGCTGAGGGCATGACATTTTTCCCTTTTGATCTCTAAAAAATATTTCACCTTTGAAAAACTTAACAATTTTATCCAAAATTTCAAATACAGATGGGGAGATAAAACCCACCAGCCTCATGCAATACCACAGACTTTCTCAGTAAGAAACAACATTGGTGGAAATGCACATGAGAATTGGTCTCTGCTTCGATTGTTGCCTCTGATTATTGGTCCACTTGTTCCAGAGGATGAGCCTACATGGCATGTTGTTTTGGATCTCAAGGACATAGTGGAGCTTTTAGTAGCCCCCATCCACACAGAGGAGTCAATTTCTTATCTTGAGTGCAAAATCATTCAACATCGCCAGAGATACCAAGAACTTTTTCCAAACAACCGTCTTCTCCCTAAACATCATTATTTGGAGCACTACACTGTTCTGATATGCCTCTTTGGGCCTCTTGTTCAGAGCCGGCTCGCCCATTAGGTAATATAGGCAAATGCTAAGGGCGCCGTGGCCTCCAGGGGGTGCCACAAAATCAGGAAAAAATTCACCTTCAATATTTTAAAACTAGTTATTACTATCAACTCTTAAAATGGAAAAGCTAACATAGATTCAAATGTAAGACAATACCCAATTAATATTACTACAAATGATAATACAAAATAAGCCCCCCCTCATCCTCCTTCTCCTCCTCCTCCTCCTCCTCCTCCTCCAGCTGATCGGTACCTGCTCGCTCTCTGTGGGGGGAGGGGCGAATTTATTGATGAGACCCCAGAGAACTTTGTAAACATGTCAAAACTATCTAAACTGTCACAGGGAAGAAAAAAAAGAAAAGGAGGAAAAAGAGGTAAAGTAAAGACACAGTAATGAAATGAAGCATCAGTTGTACTGTGTCAGTTATTTAGCACAGTGTACTGTTAATGTTGATAACTTGCTTCTGAGCGATTAGCCTCAACATGGGATAGATAGATAGATAGATAGATAGATAGATAGATAGATAGATAGATGCTTTATGATCAGTAAATAACCAGTCATATATTTCTGTATCTGGGCGGCATGGAGGGGTCTGAACTGTTTTTGATCATTTGTAGAGATTTGAGAGATCTACACTTTTAGTATTTGTTGTATTTACATCTGGCTAGCTAACGTTTTTCCTGCTTTTAATAGTCAATAATCAAAATGCTATTTCCTTTTCACCTCTTTATATATCAGATTTTTAACCCTAGTTGTTTGTTGTGTTACAGTTCAAATTGTCTAAAGCATGTTAATTGTTTTAAACTTTACATCAGTGTTAAAGTACACATTATTATTATTATTATTATTATTATTATTATTAATACTCCATACTTAGCATCCCCACATGTCACATTAAACTGCAGTTTACTGCTTCTTTGCATCTGTTAATCAACATTTCACTGTAATGACAATAAAGTTGTATCTAATCTAATACGCATATCAGAAAAAAAGTGGTAAGGGTATTTATATTGTATTTCAGATTTTTTTGTATTTATTTGTAATTTGTTAAGCATGTAAATTGGGTGACATGTTAAAGACAATGGTAAAAACAACGCTATTCGATTTCTTTTGTAAGCGTATGTAAATCACCGATGGAGGGGGGCGCCATATAAAATCTCGCCTAGGGCGCCACATTGGCTCTGCTCTTGTTCATAAATGGACATTGAGATTTGAGGCGAAACATAGTTTCTTTAAACAGATTGCTCGCCATCCCAACTGTTTTAAAAACATACCTCTCACACTTGCCAGAAAACATCAGCTCATGATTGCCTCTGACTTGCACTCTTCTGACCATAGGTCACCTTTGGTGGTAACTAGTGTCTCATCAGTACCGATTGATGTTTTGCAAAGTGACATTGCAGTTGCTATTAAGCAAAGATTACCAGATGAGACTGATGTCCATATTACAAACAGTCTCTGCTTGGTATAGAGAGCACTTTAGAGCTTTTGAACTTGACATGTCACACGTGAGAGAGGTGGCTCTGATAGAGCACAGTGAACTGCTTGATGACTACCCGTTAGCTGCCTATTCAGTGGGAGGCCTGCGTCTGGTTACTCTGAAGAGACCCATTAACTTACAGGGAAAACGGGTGTAACGTTTGTAAGTATTCTCCCCCACATCACATAGCACAATAAGTCATAAAATCATGCTTCACAGTTGGGCTGCAATTTATTATTTTAATGATAAATTAATGATCATTATTGTAAGACAATAAAGAAAATGCATTGTTCTTTTCCAGTCACAATTTCCTAGAGCCTAAGGTGACATGTTTCAATTATTTTGTCAAACCAACACTCCAAAACCAAAAGATACTAATTTACTTTTTAAGACAGCAAATGATCGTGTTTGAGAAGCTAGGACCAAAGAATGTTCAGAATTCATGCTCGATAATTTAATGAACTGACTAAATAGTTTTTAAAAATATTACAGATTATTTTTCTGTCAATCAAGTACAGGCCTGCTTAGCACAATGCCTGTACACTCAAAGCCCATACACTACCTTGATACTTGGATTTTCATTATGTATGTATACACACACACATTCACATATATTTGTCTAATTATAAATTATTGAGTGCCTTTGAGTTGGCTTGTTTGTTTTTTTCTGTGAAATATTCAACCTGGGTTTTTGTTTTTTATTGTTTAGGCCTACACAATGACCCAGCCTATTAGACTCAGGATCATCCTTGGTGAAGATGATGCTAGGAAGCTAATTCTGCCAGCAGGGATGCCAGACTCCATAGATGAATTGTACCAGACAATAAAGAACCATTTTGGATTGCAACAAAATTTTCGGCTTCAATATCAAGATGCTGATTTTGGAAACGAGTTTGTAAATATGTCTGCGATCTCTGAAATAAATGACAAAGCAACTCTAAAGGTGGTAAGTCAAACAGAAGATGATGCAATGACACGTCAACTTCTAGCAGTCCAAGGCCTAACAGATTCCTCATCAATCTCCTCTCAGAGCCTGCTTCATCTTCCTTCATCCTTGTCTTAGAGAGCAAGGATCCTTCAACAGCTGTTACGGGTGGAAGATTAGCCATAAATATAAAATGGCCAACTTCTGAACCAAACTAAGAGGCATGGGTTGTGCTAAGGTGACAATAAATTCACTGAATAACAAGACTCCAGGCAGAAGTCAAGTAGCATTGAATGTGAAAAAGCCCAGAAGAGCAGAAGTCAATTACTGCCTGCAGCATCCAACAGTCAGGCGGTGGAAGGAATACTACGCCTTCCGTAGAGGAAGCAGGGGCTGGAGACTCAGAGGTCGATTCATCCATCACTCAGGCCGAAGTCACCGAGGTAGTTCGGAAGCTCCTCGGTGGCAAGGCACTGGGGGTGGATGAGATCCGCCCTGAGTACCTCAAGTCTCTGGATGTTGCAGGGCTGTCTTGGTTGACACGCCTCTGCAACATCGCATGGCAGTTGGGGACAGTGCCTCTGGACTGGCAGACCGGGGTGGTGGTCCCTCTATTTAAGAAGGGGGACCGGAGGATGTGCTTCAACTACAGGGAGATCACACTCCTCAGCCTCCCTTGTAAAGTCTATTCCAGGGTACTGGAGAGGAGAATTTGGCCGATAGTTGAACCTCGGATTCAGGAGGAACAATGCGGTTTTCGTCCTGGTCGTGGAACACTGGACCAGCTCTATACCCTCCACAGGGTGCTTGAGGGTTCATGGGAGTTTGCCCAACCAGTCCACATGTGCTTTGTGGACTTGGAGAAGGCATTCGACCGTGTCCCTCGTGGCATTCTGTGGGAGGTGCTTTGGGAGTACGGAGTCCAGGGCCCTCTACTAAGGCTGTCTCTTATACACATCTAGATGTGTATAAGAGACAGGTTCACCAACAGCACTTGCCTTACTTATTGTTTTATGTAAATTTTGGTATTATGTTCGTATGCACCAACGTGCCATAACAAATTCCTGGTAGGCGAAAACCTACTTGGCAATAAAACCGTTTCTGATTCTGATTCTGATTTCTGATTCTGAATTCGGCCGATAGTCGAACCTCAGATTCAGGAGGAACAATGCGGTTTTTGTCCTGGTCGTGGAACACTGGACCAGCTCTATACCCTCCGCAGGGTGCTTGAGAGTTCATGGAGTTTGCCCAACCAGTTCACATGTGTTTTGTGGGCTTGGAGAAGGCATTCGACCGTGTCCCTCGTGGCATTCTGTGGGAGGTGCTTTGGGAGTACGGAGTCCAGGGCCCTCTACTAAGGCTGTCTCTTATACACATCTAGATGTGTATAAGAGACAGGTTCACCAACAGCACTTGCCTTACTTATTGTTTTATGTAAATTTTGGTATTATGTTCGTATGCACCAACGTGCCATAACAAATTCCTGGTAGGCGAAAACCTACTTGGCAATAAAACCGTTTCTGATTCTGATTCTGATTTCTGATTCTGAATTCGGCCGATAGTCGAACCTCAGATTCAGGAGGAACAATGCGGTTTTTGTCCTGGTCGTGGAACACTGGACCAGCTCTATACCCTCCGCAGGGTGCTTGAGAGTTCATGGAGTTTGCCCAACCAGTTCACATGTGTTTTGTGGGCTTGGAGAAGGCATTCGACCGTGTCCCTCGTGGCATTCTGTGGGAGGTGCTTTGGGAGTACGGAGTCCAGGGCCCTCTACTAAGGCTGTCTCTTATACACATCTAGATGTGTATAAGAGACAGGTTCACCAACAGCACTTGCCTTACTTATTGTTTTATGTAAATTTTGGTATTATGTTCGTATGCACCAACGTGCCATAACAAATTCCTGGTAGGCGAAAACCTACTTGGCAATAAAACCGTTTCTGATTCTGATTCTGATTTCTGATTCTGAATTCGGCCGATAGTCGAACCTCAGATTCAGGAGGAACAATGCGGTTTTTGTCCTGGTCGTGGAACACTGGACCAGCTCTATACCCTCCGCAGGGTGCTTGAGAGTTCATGGAGTTTGCCCAACCAGTTCACATGTGTTTTGTGGGCTTGGAGAAGGCATTCGACCGTGTCCCTCGTGGCATTCTGTGGGAGGTGCTTTGGGAGTACGGAGTCCAGGGCCCTCTACTAAGGCTGTCTCTTATACACATCTAGATGTGTATAAGAGACAGGTTCACCAACAGCACTTGCCTTACTTATTGTTTTATGTAAATTTTGGTATTATGTTCGTATGCACCAACGTGCCATAACAAATTCCTGGTAGGCGAAAACCTACTTGGCAATAAAACCGTTTCTGATTCTGATTCTGATTTCTGATTCTGAATTCGGCCGATAGTCGAACCTCAGATTCAGGAGGAACAATGCGGTTTTTGTCCTGGTCGTGGAACACTGGACCAGCTCTATACCCTCCGCAGGGTGCTTGAGAGTTCATGGAGTTTGCCCAACCAGTTCACATGTGTTTTGTGGGCTTGGAGAAGGCATTCGACCGTGTCCCTCGTGGCATTCTGTGGGAGGTGCTTTGGGAGTACGGAGTCCAGGGCCCTCTACTAAGGCTGTCTCTTATACACATCTAGATGTGTATAAGAGACAGGTTCACCAACAGCACTTGCCTTACTTATTGTTTTATGTAAATTTTGGTATTATGTTCGTATGCACCAACGTGCCATAACAAATTCCTGGTAGGCGAAAACCTACTTGGCAATAAAACCGTTTCTGATTCTGATTCTGATTTCTGATTCTGAATTCGGCCGATAGTCGAACCTCAGATTCAGGAGGAACAATGCGGTTTTTGTCCTGGTCGTGGAACACTGGACCAGCTCTATACCCTCCGCAGGGTGCTTGAGAGTTCATGGAGTTTGCCCAACCAGTTCACATGTGTTTTGTGGGCTTGGAGAAGGCATTCGACCGTGTCCCTCGTGGCATTCTGTGGGAGGTGCTTTGGGAGTACGGAGTCCAGGGCCCTCTACTAAGGCTGTCTCTTATACACATCTAGATGTGTATAAGAGACAGGTTCACCAACAGCACTTGCCTTACTTATTGTTTTATGTAAATTTTGGTATTATGTTCGTATGCACCAACGTGCCATAACAAATTCCTGGTAGGCGAAAACCTACTTGGCAATAAAACCGTTTCTGATTCTGATTCTGATTTCTGATTCTGAATTCGGCCGATAGTCGAACCTCAGATTCAGGAGGAACAATGCGGTTTTTGTCCTGGTCGTGGAACACTGGACCAGCTCTATACCCTCCGCAGGGTGCTTGAGAGTTCATGGAGTTTGCCCAACCAGTTCACATGTGTTTTGTGGGCTTGGAGAAGGCATTCGACCGTGTCCCTCGTGGCATTCTGTGGGAGGTGCTTTGGGAGTACGGAGTCCAGGGCCCTCTACTAAGGCTGTCTCTTATACACATCTAGATGTGTATAAGAGACAGTCTGACCATAGGTCACCTTTGGTGGTAACTAGTGTCTCATCAGTACCGATTGATGTTTTGCAAAGTGACATTGCAGTTGCTATTAAGCAAAGATTACCAGATGAGACTGATGTCCATATTACAAACAGTCTCTGCTTGGTATAGAGAGCACTTTAGAGCTTTTGAACTTGACATGTCACACGTGAGAGAGGTGGCTCTGATAGAGCACAGTGAACTGCTTGATGACTACCCGTTAGCTGCCTATTCAGTGGGAGGCCTGCGTCTGGTTACTCTGAAGAGACCCATTAACTTACAGGGAAAACGGGTGTAACGTTTGTAAGTATTCTCCCCCACATCACATAGCACAATAAGTCATAAAATCATGCTTCACAGTTGGGCTGCAATTTATTATTTTAATGATAAATTAATGATCATTATTGTAAGACAATAAAGAAAATGCATTGTTCTTTTCCAGTCACAATTTCCTAGAGCCTAAGGTGACATGTTTCAATTATTTTGTCAAACCAACACTCCAAAACCAAAAGATACTAATTTACTTTTTAAGACAGCAAATGATCATGTTTGAGAAGCTAGGACCAAAGAATGTTCAGAATTCATGCTCGATAATTTAATGAACTGACTAAATAGTTTTTAAAAATATTACATTTTATTTTTCTGTCAATCAAGTACAGGCCTGCTTAGCACAATGCCTGTACACTCAAAGCCCATACACTACCTTGATACTTGGATTTTCATTATGTATGTATACACACACACATTCACATATATTTGTCTAATTATAAATTATTGAGTGCCTTTGAGTTGGCTTGTTTGTTTTTTTCTGTGAAATATTCAACCTGGGTTTTTGTTTTTTATTGTTTAGGCCTACACAATGACCCAGCCTATTAGACTCAGGATCATCCTTGGTGAAGATGATGCTAGGAAGCTAATTCTGCCAGCAGGGATGCCAGACTCCATAGATGAATTGTACCAGACAATAAAGAACCATTTTGGATTGCAACAAAATTTTCGGCTTCAATATCAAGATGCTGATTTTGGAAACGAGTTTGTAAATATGTCTGCGATCTCTGAAATAAATGACAAAGCAACTCTAAAGGTGGTAAGTCAAACAGAAGATGATGCAATGACACGTCAACTTCTAGCAGTCCAAGGCCTAACAGATTCCTCATCAATCTCCTCTCAGAGCCTGCTTCATCTTCAGGTTCATCGCCATCTACAAGGCTGTGCGTTTGGCCAAATGTCTTCACAGTCCCTTGTTTCAGTTATGAGACTGACCTGTTACTTTAAAAGGCCAATGCTGTGTACAGTGCTAGTGGAACTCATTTGAGCCCCTCACCGAAAATGAAATCTCAAATTTTGGCACAACTGAAATTATAAATTCAAAGCCTACCCAACTGACAATAATCTGAATGATGTTGCAGAAGCCCTTGTGAAAAAGCATCCTTGTCTTAGAGAGCAAGGATCCTTCAACAGCTGTTACGGGTGGAAGATTAGCCATAAATATAAAATGGCCAACTTCTGAACCAAACTAAGAGGCATGGGTTGTGCTAAGGTGACAATAAATTCACTGAATAACAAGACTCCAGGCAGAAGTCAAGTAGCATTGAATGTGAAAAAGCCCAGAAGAGCAGAAGTCAATTACTGCCTGCAGCATCCAACAGTCGGGCGGTGGAAGGAATACTACGCCTTCCGTAGAGGAAGCAGGGGCTGGAGACTCAGAGGTCGATTCATCCATCACTCAGGCCGAAGTCACCGAGGTAGTTCGGAAGCTCCTCGGTGGCAAGGCACTGGGGGTGGATGAGATCCGCCCTGAGTACCTCAAGTCTCTGGATGTTGCAGGGCTGTCTTGGTTGACACGCCTCTGCAACATCGCGTGGCAGTTGGGGACAGTGCCTCTGCACTGGCAGACTGGGGTGGTGGTCCCTCTATTTAAGAAGGGGGACCGGAGGGTGTGCTCCAACTATAGGGGGATCACACTCCTCAGCCTCCCTGGTAAAGTCTATTCCAGGGTACTGGAGAGGAGAATTCGGCCGATAGTCGAACCTCAGATTCAAGAAGAACAATGCGGTTTTCATCCTGGTCGTGCAACACTGGACCAGCTCTATACCCTCCGCAGGGTGCTTGAGGGTTCATGGGAGTTTGTCCAACCAGTCCACATGTGCTTTGTGGACTTGGAGAAGGCATTCGACCGTGTCCCTCGTGGCATTCTGTGGGAGGTGCTTTGGGAGTACGGAGTCCAGGGCCCTCTACTAAGGGCTGCACGGTCTCTGTATGACCGGAGCAGGAGCTTGGTTCGCATTGCCGGCAGTAAGTCAGACTTGTTCCCAGTGCATATTGGACTCCGGCAGGGCTGCTCTTTGTCACCGGTTCTGTTCATTATTTTTATGGACGGAATTTCTAAGCGCAGCCAGGGGCCGGAGGGAGTCCGGTTTGGGAACCACAGGATCTCATCTCTGCTTTTTGCAGATGATGTTGTCCTGTTGGCTCCTTCAAGCCAAGACCTTCAGCATGTGCTGGGGCGGTTTGCAGCCAAGTGTGAAGTAGCTGGGATGAGAATCAGCACCTCCAAGTCCGAGGCCATGGTTCTCGACCAGAAAAAGGTGGCTTGCTCCCTCTGGGTCGGAGGAGAGCTCCTGCCTCAAGTGGAGGAGTTCAGGTATCTTGGGGTCTTGTTCACGAGTGAGGGAAGGATGGAGCGAAAGATTGACAGGTGGATCGGTGCTGCGGCAGCAGTAATGCGGTCGTTGTACTGGTCTGTCGTGGTGAAGAAGAAGCTGAGCCGAAAGGCGAAGCTCTCAATTTACCGGTCAATCTACGTTCCTACCCTCACCTATGGTCATGAACTCTGGGTCATGAATGAAAGAATGAGATCTCGGATACAAGCGGCCGAAATTAGTTTCCTCCGCAGGGTGGCGGGGCGCTCCCTTAGAGATAGGGTGAGGAGCTCTGTCACCTGGGAGGAGCTCAGAGTAGAGCCGCTGCTCCTCCACGTCGAGAGGAGCCAGCTGAGGTGGCTCGGGCATCTATACCGGATGCCTCCTGGACGCCTTCCTGGGAGGGTGTTCCGGGCATGTCCCACTGGGAGGAGGCCCCGGGGAAGACCCAGGACACGTTGGAGGGACTACTGTATGTCCCTCGGCTGGCCTGGGAACGCCTCGGGATTCCCCTGGAAGAGCTGGAGGAAGTGTCTGGGGAGAGGGAAGTCTGGGTGTTCCTGCTTAGACTGCTACCCCCGTGACCGGTCCCGGATAAGCGGAAGAAGATGGATGGATGGAGCATCCAACAGGAGAAACCATTGAGAGTCAGGAAAACGAGAGAGTTGCACTCAGTTGCAGTTGAGAGTACACACAATAACCATGCTCAAAACGTATGCAAAACTTGCAGTTTGCTATAAAGGCTGCAGCGTTCTTTTTTCCAGCTGCTGCCTAAACTGTTGAATATTGACAGAATGGGTTCCCTTTTTCCCCAGGATGACACAGTACATACAAGACGAGCATGTGTCCTCAAGTCCTTGTGCATCTACCTTAACGAAGACCATGAGAAACTTGTGAAGGAGTACATGGTGAGTTACATACACTAGGTATGACAAAGTAGCTGTAGAGCATTTGAAGAAAGCATATATTTACTTGCTTGATATGTTAAACGGCAGAAATTAAGAGTGCTAAACATGATATATTAAACAGCAAAACATACATTTTGAAACCCTGTACAACTAAAAGACATTGTGTTTTGTCCTTTTTAAAAAAATAGTTTTTAACATCCTAAAACAATATTATTAATCATTTTATTGTATGTTGTACAGAGCCAGGCAGGTGTCATAAATAATTCATGCACATTAATTTAAAAAAAGCACAAACATGAACAAAACACAGCATTAAGTTCATTGATCACCAGAGGAGAAGTTCAGGAACATATTGTTATTTTAAGATGTTTAAGGGATATTTAAGATTACTGTAACCGTTCAAATCAAAAGTGTACCCACATATATACATCTATCCAAAAACATGAAATTTTATCCAGGCAGCTCCTTTTGTTCATATTGTCAATGGTTTGATAATTTAATGAGTCTGCAGCGAACATCCTAATCAGTATCTGCTTACTGTAGCAGCAGCAGTAGCATGTGTTAGCAGCTGATTAAATGGTTTCTGTATCCTGGGGGATACAGACATTTGGTAGGCTGTAGAGGGGAGAGGCATTAAGTATCTGCACTTAATATCATGAGAAAGTCTTAAGGGGGATGGGCCAAGTACCCAGGTCATGTGACTTTATCACAGCATTCCAAACTAAATTGATACTTTTATGTTGGAACTCCAAAATGGCAGCCTACGTGGACAGAGACACTGGCCATGAGGTAAGTGTTGTTATTTTTCTTCTTAATTATGTTTTGGGGGGATTTGTTTTTGAAAATATTGTTCTTTAAGGATAATTTTATGTATTCTTGTTGAAAAATAATGAATTACATTTACACAACTTTGATAAACAGGCAATGAATGTCTGTATCCTGGGGGATACGTTGTCCAGATAGGGGTATAAAAACAGGCATAACCACTCTCAGATATACTTATGTTTTGAAGCCTATACGCTACAGATAATCAATAATATAAAGGTGTTAAATATTGATTACACTTCATTTTACTCTTAAATGTGTATTACTGATTAATTCACCAGTGTACATATGTTTTCAGGGAATTTCTACCAGTACTTTCTATGGTACAAGAAAGAGAGAGGTGGCATCTGTTGTGTTGCCACCTGATGGTTCATCTGATTCAGATGAGGGAAGCAGTGAAGATGAGGAAGATGAATTGTATACAGAGGGCCAGTGTCAGGACAGCAGCAGCAGTGACCAGTTCAGTGATAGCTCAAGTGATGATGAGGCAGAAGAGGGAACAACTCACAGAAAAAGAGGGAGGATGTTCAGGTAATAATTAGAGTAGTATAGTGAACTGTTATGTAAAAGATCCAGTGATTCTGGTGTAGATAATGTATGTACAGCATCTGCCTGCAACAAAACATGATGTGTTGTATGGTCATGTGTGTTAGTCTCTCTCACTTGCACACGCAGACATGCATGTATGCACGCACGAACACACACACACACACACACACACAGGAGTTTAAAAATATAAATAGTAAAATAACAGATTTTTTCCCCTTTTTCAATAGGTGGAGAAAAACAAAATTTGAGCACCAGTCC